>BMAV01000533.1:0-40588 GCA_019973955.1 Trichonephila inaurata madagascariensis | reverse complement strand
AATTTTTTTTTTAAAAAAAATTATCCCCCCAAAAATTTGGGATGTTGGAGACGATTTCGTTTTTTAACAAGTGATCAAAGTTCCCTACAGATATGGGGATTAAAACCCAGAGTAAATGACTCACTAAAATTAAAGTCTTTTATAGTGGTAACAAAATTTTATTTGAAAAACCCATCTGCTACATTCTAAAACAAAGTAAAACAAACATCAGGAGAGGGAGGGCGGAAGAAAACCTGGGAGGGCGGAGTGGTGCGGGAATTCAAGAAAAAAAAAGCCCCGAAAATAGGTCAAGTGTTTTTAAAGTTGACCCCATTCTTTAAAAGAATACGCTGAATTTATCATTCCCAATATAGCCCCCATAAATTTTTTCAAATTCCGGGGTAAAAGTTCCCCTTTTGTATCTTGCCCCTTTTTGATTTTTCTTTTTGGGGAACAAAACACAGTAAAATTAAATTATTGAATAAATAATTAGCAGAATTAATATAATTAATCATTAGAAAAAATCCCCAAAAATTTCGTACGTTTAATTATTCTCGGAAAAAAATAAGGTTTTTGGGGGGGGCCCGGCCCCTTTGGCCCCCTTGTTTCCCTTTTGGTCTCCACCACTTTGATTTCCCCAACGACATCTCACAGCCCGCGAAAAAAATACAACTTGTCAACCAGGGTGCAATGAACGGGCGCACCCAATCTCTGTTTCCGAAACGGGCAGATGCGAAATTAAAATTGTATCTCAGGGACCAGAACCGGCCTCCCCATCTCCTCCCCCCAGTTAAAAAAACTAAAAATAAAAAAAAAAAAAAATTATTGAGGAAAATGTAAATATTATATAAATGCAATAGCGCAGCAGTTCCCAAAGTCCCGCCGTCCTTCCGCCGGCCTCGAAACTCACTTGTCATGAACGACAGTCCATGTCTTGAAGGGGAAAAAATAAAAAAACGATAACTGGAACGTCCTAATCTTGATGAAGACTCTGAAGGGCTTGAGGTGGCGTAGCGTCTAGTCCTCAACATTATAGAACCGCAGTTGCTCCATGCAGTAACTCGGCCTTGTAATGGTAAAACGGTGGGGTCTGAATCTTGCAGGGGTTCCTCTAGTGGTGCAAATGCTAGGTGAAGCGTAGAGTCACAGTCTTTAGTATTATTATAGAGATGCGATGGCTCCATGAATGAACTCGGCCTTGTAATGGTATGCCGGTGAGATAAGAATTGTGTAGGGGTTCCTCTCGTGGTGCAAACTAGACCCAATGCACCGGAAATTACCCTGGTATAATGTCCTGGAAAAGAGAAAACACGAACACTCTCCTAGGAGATCCAGAATCAGTAAGATTATATGAAACAGAGAACAAAATTTCCCAATCTTTTACCGGCTTCGAACACCCGAGGTCATCCTGTCCCACCAACGTAAGAAAAATCAAAGCTTGGCTAAAAAAAAATTGCACTATTCCCTTTTATTTCTTTTCTATCCATTTTTTTTTTTTTTACTAAACCAAAAAAAAACATACGACCAACGAGATGACTGCATGCCAACCGAGACTGTTACAAACCGAATTTTAATACACAATTATGAAAACAAAAATTTACGGATAATGATAAAAGAATGAATATATATAACGAGTACACTGGTTAAAAATTTTACATGGAATAGCATATAGGTGTCCGTAGAAGAAAAAAAAAACACCAATGGGCAGCTCACAAAGAAAACATAAGATATTGACAAAAAACTGAAAACATTCAAAAAAAAAAAATTCTTATCTCATATCAACAGAACAATGTAAGAGTAAAAATGCAGATGAATGTGTAGGAATAAAGCATCCTGAACGACCAAACACTTGAAGGTTAAAAACATAACGTGTATGTATGCAAAGAAAACAAAAATTAATAAAGTTAAAATAATACTAAACGATGACTACGAAATTGCATCACTTTGACATCACATTAAGGACATGACACAATAAAGTATTAAAAAAAGAAAAAAAATATTCATGAGCAAAAAAAAAATTTTTTTTTTCTACAATAAACCAATTAAAAAAAAACTATTACTGTAACATCGAAAAAATACGACATGACACATGATTAACAATTTAGAAAAAAAATTTTTTGCAAGGTAAAAAAAAATATGCTTAATGTTTGATGAAAAAAAATAGTATCACTTAAACATCAAATTCATGACATGATACAGTTATAAAATAATAAATAAAATTATTGCGTTGAAATAAAAGAAATTGTGAAATGACTAAGTACAACGTTGTCTCACTTTAACATCAGATTGACATGACACAAGTTGAAATAAAAAAAAAATTAATAAAAAAAATTTTTTTTTTATAATAACCAAGTACAGCTATGTCTCACTTGAACATCAAAAATCGACATGAAACAAGTTGCATAAAAAAAAATCTAGAACTAAAATTAATATTAAATAACCACATATAACAAAGTCTCACTTGAACATCCAAACATGACATGAAACAAGTTGCATATAATAAACAAAAATTCTAGCTGAAAGTATGTGAAATAAATGTAGGAAAGAAAAAATAAAATTAACAACTTTAACACGTATGAAATACGACATAACACAAAGTACTATTTGAGTTTTAAAACATGGTGATGAAGAAAAAAAATTATTTCTTATTTCTAGTTTTTATTTTATTTTTTTTTATAAAAACGAGCGCCAAGTAAAGTTTAGCTAAATTTGATACAAATTTGAAAAATTCAATAGAAATAACCAAGTTGCATTGGATCAGGATGCAAGATAGAAAATTTCCATGAAATTCAACAAAACAAAACAAAAAATATTTCGAAAGAAAGGCTATTGCGTCGAGGGGGAAAAAAAAGAAAAAAATTCGCATCGAGTAGCTACGAGAGAAAAAGTAACAAAAAAAAGGGGGAACGGCGACCCTATAAAAATATAGAGAAAGAGGCTGAATTTCTAATCTCGCTTGCGATAGAAGGGGAAAGCAAAACACCAATAAGAGGGAAGCCGAGCTCCGGGAGTTTCTCTTCCCGCCTGTGGCAACGGGAGGATGGGCCAAAAAACTCCTAGGGGGAGAGGGAGAAAAATTCCTCCTAATGCGCCGGAGAGGTAGATTGTAGCATCCGTGGGGGTAGGCAAAATACTCCAAGGGGAAAGAAGTCTGTTCTGAGGGAACCAACAATTAAAGTTTCTCTTATCGCTTGTGGCAACCCTGGGGAGGGCGACGAAAATGCTCCAAGTCGGAATGCGCCCGAATGATATGCACAGCAACTAGCATGAAATGGGATGTTTTCCTATATCGTTCAAGCACACCAAGATTTAAACCATACACAAAACGTCCAAACAACAAAACTAACCAAAAAAAAAATTAATTAGCATGACAACTCCAAATCAAAATTTTAACAGAAACAAGGAGAGAAAAAAAATACAGCAACAAATCAAGCACATTTACGAAGTCCAATTATCTGCCATACACATCCACTGAAAAAAAATCGCTGTAACCAATACTTATTCCCTAAACACAATATGGCTCCAATAATTAAAATCGCATCTCAACCAGAACTGCAGATTCACAAGAAAAAATTTAACAAACCTTAACATCTCAAAAAAAAAAAAACTCAATTCCAAGTGCTAACATAATTAACACGCGATAACTTTTTTCATCAAAACTTTACCTCTTCCTTACACTTTAATATCTCTAAATCCAAATACTGCGCAAATGAACATCTAGCATTTGGATACAGGGCCCACTCAGAACTAGCTACGCCAGTGAGAACAAGATTATTTTCACAGACATTGAGAAAAGTGCAGTCATTTAACATCCGTCTACAGTGAAATAAGTTTATTAGTAAGTCATTAAAAATGAACAGAAACTAAAATTGCATTTTAGAAGTTTTTGTGTTTGATTATTAAAATCGGTATCTTTGATTATTAAAAAAAAAAAAATTTCAATAAAGTCCATCTACTAGTATACTCCACTTTTACGGAATTTTCAGTGCTCAGTTCGTTCCAGTGGCTCGCACAAGGGGTTGGGTTCCTGGGGGTCCGGACCCCCCCAAAGCCCTTGATTTTTTTTCCGATTGATTATAATTTTAGGTATATAGTACGTAAAATTTAATTATTTTCTATTAATAATTAATTTTATTAATTAATGCTAATTATTTATTCAATAATTAGTTTTTTACTGTGTTTTGTTCCCGAAAATCGACAAAATCAAAAGGAGCATGATACAAGAATGGTGAACTTTGGACCCAACCCTTCTTGAAAAAATTCCTGTGCTCCCTACTGGTTCTTTCTAAAACATCCATTTCAAATGGTCTTTAAAATACACTCATGTTGTTCTTCTCTCAAACCTGTTAAATCACAAGACCAGAGGCGTGGCTACCCCCGTATCAAACGTATCCATGCTACGGGGCCCCCAAACTACAAGGGCCCCTACATGGGTAACTACTTTCCCACTGTCAGGGCCCTGAAGGAATTTTGATACAAAGCCCCCTCAGAACTAGCTATGCCAGTGTCTGGGGCATAGAAGTTACATATACTTCCGTTTTAGAAATTCTGCCCTTTTTAAATTAAGAGATAAGGGCTGCAAAAATATCTTTGAATGCAATTGAAATCTCAGTATGTTGACTTAGATAGTCGCTGTCTCTCAATTTTCGATTTAGATAATATAATAATTTAAAAACAGTATACAGTCATACACAGTGGTGCACAAGGGCCCTAGGGGTCCGGACCCCCTCCCCCAAAGCCGTTGATTTTTTTTTCCGATTGATTATAATTCTAAGTATATAGTACGTAAAATTTAATTTTAAATATTTGTTATTAATGATTAATTTTATTAATTAATGCTAATTATTTATTCAATAATTAGTTTTTTTCTGTGTTTTGTTCTCGAAAATCAACAAAATCAAAAGGAGCATGATACAAGAATGGTGGACTTTCGACCCTGGACCCCCTCCCCACCCCTTGAAAAATCCCTGTGTTCGCTAGTGGTCATACAACATCATGAAATACCTGCGAAGCGCAGTGGCGTATGCGGACCTCTCTTGTAGAGAGCGGTTTGTAATCTAGAAAATACGGAAAAGAAAATAATATTTATTGTAAAAATTAAAAATCTCTGTTGGTGGTTTGGGGAGTGGTTGAATTTCCCAACCCCCTCTTTTGTGTATGCCACTGACGAGCAATCGTACAACGACTAGTATATATATTCAAATAAAAATTATTTACCTTCACGCTTTCGTTTCTTTATTTCTCGCTAATAAATTTATAAAACAATTCAGAGAAACTTGAGTTTTGCTCCATATTGCCCTACATAAGGGGTGTTCATTTTGCATCCGCAGCGAATATTTTTGCGTCCCGGTCTATATATCCCCCTCAGGGGGCTCACCTTCTTTAGGTGGGTACGGGTGTCACAATCCCGAGGTCCCTAGTGATCTTTTCCTTTTCCCAAGGGGTTTACTATCTTTGGTAAACACGGGTGTCTCGACCCCGGGGTACCCCAGTGATCCTTCTCTGTTTTCGACCCTCCATCTTGTCATCCAATTTCTCCTTTTCTTCTTTTCCCGTCCAGACCACAGACCTATGAATGTTTGGCGCAGTATAGCCAAAACTGGCTCTTTCGCCATAAAACACCAAACTCAACTCAACCCGGTCTATATATCGGCACACACAATAATATATGATAAAAATTTTTTAAAATTCTCCTGAAAATAGGAAAGATAGTAGCAGAGAAGAGATGTCAAGTGTCAGAACCTAAGCATTAAATTTTTCTTCTTCTTTGATATAGGATTGTTATAATCAGTAGCGCACACAGGAATTTTTCAAGGGAAGTGTCCAGGATCGAAAGTCCACCATTCTTGTATCTTGCTCCTTTTGATTTTGTCGATTTTCGGGGACAAAAAACAATAAAAAACTATTGAATAAATAATTAGCATTAATTAATAGAATTAATCATTAATAACAAATACTTAATTAAATTTTACGTACTATATACTTAAAATTATAATAAATCAAGGGCTTTTGGGGTCAGACCCCTAGGACCCCTTTGTGTGCCACTGGTTATAATGTATTATTCGAAATAAACCTACGTTTCTATATGAATATTGGACTTTTTTTGTATGACCCAAGAAAGTTTTTGAGTATAACACACCCTTGACCTATATAATGTTATTTAAAAATAAGTAGATGTTTCAGTGGATGGCAGTGGATGGCAGTCTATTTTTGGGCATCTGGACTGATACACAGTCCTCAATCCCATATCTTTAAGAGTCTTGAAGTGGGGCTTGACTTTCGTGGAATTACACAGTCTGCGATGTAGCATGCAGGCTATTGGCTGCGACGATGGAATCCGGGAGAAGGGGCTTAGGTTATCTTCAAGACGTGGAATGTTCATACATGGCTGAGAGCTATGTGGATGCTCTCTCATTGGTTGGATGTGGAAGTGAGTATAGCCTCTGGCTGGCTGCCCATGGGGATAAGTAAAATTTTAAAAAAATAGAAAGTGGAATACGCTTGCCCAGTGGGTAAAAGATAGAAAAATAATAAAAAGAAGAAAAAATTAAAAATTTAAAAGGGTTTACTTGGGTGCAATAATTACATAATTATTGGGGGATAAAGTACCTAAGGGGGTTGTAGGAATCCAGTAGGATTCTTCTCGGCCTTTGGTATTGTCATTGCAGTTATAAACATCTAAATTAATCATATTTGCATTGTTTGTAAACTGCAAGTTATTGAAAAATTTATGGCAACTTTTTTAATGTGAGCTTTGAAACTATTGATTTTAGAGCTTTGTTAATGTAATCATTTCGCATAGGACAAGCTTTTACGACCATTCGAATATAAGAATAGATGTTTCAGTTTTGAAAAAGGAGAGTATGTGGCTTTTTTTTTTTTTAACAATCACACCCATTTCGAAGGGGGATAAAAAAGCAAAAAAAAGAGGAGAATGCAACTTTTGCCACAACAAATCACAGATCATCTTCTTTCATTGCGCCCCGTTTCGTTTCAGTGATTGATGCCAGTTTGCAAGCGACACAAAAGCACTCTCATCGACTCTTTGTCGTTCTGTTCAGGGCCCATTCTGAACTAGTCGCGAGATCTGGTCACCTTGATGGAGCCAACGACTGTTTTCTTTCAAAAATCGCATTGACCATTAACCCCTCTAGCAGCTGTGTCCAGCAAACACCTCCTATCCTAACACCAAGCATAAAGGCGATAGGGTTCTAATGCAAGTCATTGATTGTATTGGCAACATTCAGGGTAGAGCCTGTTAGAACAGACGCGAAGTCTGAGGGGAATGAGATTTCCAGAAAGTTTCAGTTATTCAAAGACTCTTAAAGATATGGGATTGAGGACTGTGTTTCAGTCCAGATGCCCAAAAATAGACTGCCAACCCCTCAGTTGGGGTAAAAGTCCCGCATTTATAGGAAAGATCTTTTTAAAATAGTCACGAGGTCTAAGGGGAAGGGGGTTAGAGCAGCGTTTCTCAAACTAAGGGATGCACCCTCTAGGGGGGGCGTGATAACCCTACGAGGAGGGGGGGCGTGTATTTTGAAAAGTCGAAAACGAAAGAGGGATATACGGAGGGATATTACTGACAGAACAAATAAAATACATTCTGACTTAAAAATAAAATACACACTTACACTGATATAATACATCTACACATATAAATAAAAATGAAGTGTCTGTTTGTAATTTGAAATTAACAGCTTTTTACTAAATGCATTTAAAAGCATATACGGTACTTGTATGAAAAAATCAATTTTTAAAATTTTTTGTCTGTCTATCTGTCTGTTTGTTTCGGCTAATCTCTAAAACGACTCGACCAATTTTGACGAAACTTTCATTGGCAGATAGCTAATGTTATAAGGAATAACTTAGGTTACTTTTTATTATAAGAAGAAAAAAATTAGGGTTCCACGAAAATAAAATTAAATCCAATGAAATGGTGAACAATATCCGTTTCTAATAGGGATTGTTTATTTCAATAGGGATTATTTTTATTCAATAGGGATTGTTTTATTTTGCGAGACTTTTGTCACAACGTTTCTAGCAATTAATATCAAACTTTTTTGTTTGATTAAGTTACTGACACTCGCAATATTTTTCGTTTTAACAGTCCTCACCCCATCGACAGTGTCAAAGGCCATGCATTCTTCTTACCCCTTGCTTGCGGTTTCGTTTCGCCCTACCCAGTGCTCACTCCATCGACAGTGTCAAAGGTCACAATTCACATAAAATTAACTCATTAAAAACTTCTTTATCCTTCAGTCTGTATTGCTTAAATTTTCAATTCACCCGTGCGAAGAACGGGTATACCAGCTAGTTTATAAATATATCAGCACTGTGTGCAATGTATTCGACAGTTGACTAAACAATACTAAGTTAAGAACGTTTAATAATTACCAGTGACCCCATCGGCTTTTCATAAAAAATTATATACAAACATTAACATTTTTCTTGATAATTTGTACGGTTTATAATTAATTCCGTAAATACCGATTAAAAATTACACGATTCGCTCCCTAATGCCACCTCACATATTTTGTCCCTTTGATATTTTCCGAGTCGAAATTAATCTGCTTATCTAAAACAAATGTATGCTTGCAATCAGAGCATTCGAATTTTATATTATGCACACAATATATCCGTTATATACAATAAAGCTTGATACTCTTTTACTGAAATATCATCTGATTTATTTCTAATGTTTAATATTTCGTTGAAATCTGTAATATCTACTTCAACATGAAATATCTCACCTGAATGATTTGAAATTAAATTTTTAGTGAGATATAGTACCATATTTATCTGAGTGCAAATTTAACACACTTTTAATGCGCAACTTTTTTTCAGCTTGCAAAATTTCCTGCACAGTGACATGATAATTTGCTCCAGACGTTTGTCTGTATTGCCCAAATCTGGCTTCTAAATTATCAGTTTGAAACTTTCCAGTTAAAACATGTTTGAAATTCTGCTCCGTCAAAAGATACTTTATTAGTTCTGGGATGTTATTAACCGTATGCCTCAAAGCAAAAAACGTTTCCTCGCTTAAACAACCTTCTCGTTTATTTTGTTTTAAATTTTTCCAGCTGTCCAGCCACTGAACAAATTTTGAAAAAAAGTGAATCTATCATCATCTATTGATGAAAAAGGAACACTGTTTTTCAATTTAAGATTTTGACCCTTAGTTGGACTTTAAATATTCATTATTCATTCATCAACCTTCTAAATTTTGACAAATAGTTGTCTTTACTACTAATCTTTTAGAACTAACTTCTGTAATTTCAATAAAAAAAAATATATTAATATAGTTAAAAATCTATTATGTTTTGTATTTCAAAGGAAGGAGTAAATTATTATATAGTCGTAACAAATTAAAAGAGAGTAGGTTTATTGAAATTATCTGCAGTCAGTCGCATTTCATGTTCTGCGTTTAATTTGTTTTTATTTAATATTCTGTTTTTGAAGTCCATCACATTGAAAATATTTTGCACTTAAATACATTGCTCTGAATGGCATTAAAATGTTTATAGCAACAAGAGAAATCTTGTATATATTTTGAGTGAATTTGCATCCTAAAATTTAGGAACTGTTCTTGCTGAAATTTAGATCTCAACGTCGAATATGTTAATAGGTCGATACGTTGTTTCTTCTCCGTCATAATAGACGAATTTTTCCATAAGTAAAAAAAAAAAAAGTACATTTTTCATTTGAAAGCTATTTGGTTTTGCAAAACATTGTTCTAATGAGTGTGAGTTTATTCCGTGAAGTCTGATGTCTTAAATAATAGAATAATCACACAATTTAGTAGGTAGTACATATAAAAAAAAGTTTTAATATTATTTTATTATAGTAATAAAAGTTTAAAAAGTATTACAAACTTAAGTTATATTATATGTAAATAAAATTTTCAGTTTTAATAGCTGGGATGAGCTTAAGATACTTATAGTTATACAAACTTCCTAGAGAACGTGAATCTATCTTGCATACAAACTTATAATTTTCTTTTCGAGTTTTTATTGGGACTCATGGAACCCCATAGTTCTATGGAACACAGTTTGAAGACCACTGATTTTGCCCGCATTTTCTCCCTTCACCCCAAACGATTCCGAGTCTGTAGCGATCTTTCCAATTCACAGCGATTCTGAATGAACAGAGATTTGCCTTCACACCGCCACGGGTCAATCATTCTTCCATCAGTTGCTGTCAAACATGGATGTTGTTTTTAATGTTACCGCCACGGGTCAATCATTCTTCCATCAGTTGCTGTCGAACATGGATGCTGTTTTTAATGTCTTAAGACGATTCACGTTTCAAGCTATTCATTTCACAACTGTACCTTATTCATTTATTTTCAAATTTAAATACATAAATCAAAAAATATAAGAACGGTTTTATTTATTTATTTTTTTTATATATATATTTTTCCTGTTAGTATCAAGTGTAATTATAGTCTGAAAAGTAGTAACAAATAATAAATATGTATTGTAACTATATTATAATGCAATTATTTTCACAAATAATATATCTAATGTTTTTAAAAGGCATTTCAAATGTTGTTATATACTAAAGCTTTTGTAGCATATAACAACTATTTTTTTGATTATGTATCTAAAAATGGTTTGCTAATACATTAACGAATTAAAAATTTTACATGCCATTTACATTTTGTTTGTTTCATGTAACAAAATTTGAGATCTATGTAGTAATAAAATGGAATCTTTTTAAAAAATTAAAATTATCGACAATATCGGTGTTTTATTTTATTTTAGCATTCTTATAAATATTTAATTTTTTTTCTCTCCCAAAATTAAATAAATTCTTATCAAATTGATCTCTGAAGCTATTTCAAACATCCTTCAGAATATTCCCTCCCATCCCCTCCCCATAAAAAAAACACACATTTTGCTTTAAAGTATTAAAAAGTAAAGAATAAAGTTTTCAAATTTCTAAAATTGAATAAAATAATACATGCAAATTAATTTTATTATTTGCGCAAGATTAGCAGGGATAAAATACAGCTTACACACTCGACGACAAGAACTAGAGTTAGTTTACATAATGAAAAAGAATACTATGAATACCAAAAATATAAGCATATATATGCTATTGGCATAAAAACAAACTCATATGCTAACCCTAACAGAGAAATTCATTATCTTCAAACATCTGAAATCAGTTTCTTTAATAGAAACTTTATGTGAAAAATTCACTAGTAACATAAAAAAACAATAAAAATAAACACTCTATTTGTTTGAATTCGCTTTTTCTTTAAGAAATATCTCCCGGCTGCTGGTAAATGAGGGAAGAAAATCTGACCTGCCGAATCACGCGTAAGTCAGAATGGTGGCGGATTGATCCGGTTTCGGTTGGTCTTGCACATTAGTTTTTAAGATATTACCATGATTTTTGTTTTATGTATAGATGAACTACAACAAAATATATCTGTGCGTGTATTTTAAATTCAGAATAAAATTTAATGAAAAAAAGATAAATTTTCTATACTATATGAAATATTTCACCTATTATCACCCATTCAAAACAAACAAACAAATAAGACCCGTTAAATATTTTCGAAAACTAATGCACAAATTTGTGAATTATATCATCTTTCGTAAGTTGTGAAAATTTAAAAGAGGTGAGACGTAATATTTGAAACGAAAGGAGCATTTTACGTAACAATGAAAAGGGAAAATTTACGAACTAAGAAAAGCGCATTTTAAACATTTATTTGAATAAAATAAAAAAATAATTCAGTAATTATTATTCAAAATGACAAAATTCTTTGACAGAATTATTCGATGAAATATAAGGACTATTATTAGTACACAAAATCGCAATCGCAATTTTGACCTAAATTTTACCCTGTGAAAGTCCACTATCCCCTTAACATCACGTGGACACAGCTTTAAGACTATTTGTCTCCTTTAAATCCCACTCTCCTGCTTTTTTTCCCCCTTCAATTACCCTTTGGCCTTTTTCGCCCAATTTTTTTTTTTTTTTTTTTTTTTTGGTTAGGTCCAGTCGCCCATTGTAAAGCAGTAAAATATTGTCTAGACTGAAGAACATTTCAGTTTTATTTTCTTTGTCCTCTTGAAAATCACACAATGTCAGGTAACCCCTAAGGGGGAGGGAAGTGATATTGTCCCTTAAATTCCAATCCTTTTGTACCTACCTCAGTTTCTAGAAAACCCTTTCAAAAGCTCCCGTGAATCCTCCCCCCTCCCCATTTGGGGTATTCCTTGCAGTTAGATGTCCTACTGACCTAGAATATACAGGTTCAATGCACCAAATTTCAATTCAGGTTTTTAAGGTATCCAACTACGTATAAATGGATGTAAAACGTATAAAAGCGTATAAATGGATGTTATTTATGATATTTAGTGTCACTTAGATTAGAAAATATATATAAAATTGTTTTATGAATAGTATTACAATAAAAAATTATTTAAGTACAATATTTTAACAAAAAATGAACATTGACCCATATTCAAAATACTCTCCTTTTGTGAAAAATGCTTCTATTATAATAATATTTCGCGTGTATGTAGCTCAGACCTCTGTACAGAGGCTCAACTAGAATTTTTGAAATATATAACTTAGAAGTGGGTTTATCCGTGTTTTACGACAACAGGGGAGAAATTTTAAGAAAAAAAACGCCGATAGTTATTTCAATGGGTTGTAACTCTGAAAATAATGTGAATTTTTCAAAAATCATAGTTGAGCCTCTGTACAGAGGTCTGAGGAATTCGGCAACATATTATTATAATAGAAGCATTTTTTACAAAAGGGGAACATTTTGAAAAGGGTTATTCTAAGGGTTTAAATTTTTTCCGAAATATTGTATTTAAATAATTGTTTTTGTCAAAATGTCCTTAAAACAATTTTATACATGTATTCTAATCTAAGTGACACTAAATATCATGAAAATTATCCATTTAAGTGCTTTTTTAAAATCACGGTTCCGAACGTAGTCGGATACCTTAACCTCCCCTGCACTTTAGGCATTTAAAATTGTTTCGCCTTTCAATTTCCATAGCACCCCTCCTTCAGTTTTTACCTTGCCAATTTTGCTTAGGGAGGGATTTTCTCTTTACTCTTACTATTTTCCCTTTCTTTGTTTTTGAGCTTTCGAGAGTCTTCCCAGTATCCCCCTATAGACCGCCGTGTCCCGTACTGGCAACATGCAGCCGTAAAAAAAGGAAAATGGCATAGTTTGGCAAACAACTTGCTCAATTCTTTCCCAATTGCACCACACACCCTTTTTTATGAATTAGTATAGTAAATTCGTGAAATCGTTTACAAATACAGTATAGAGAAGGGATGGCGGAACAGTGGCACGCGTGCCACCAATGGCACGTGACAAAATATTTTGGGCATGCCAGTGATCAAAATGGTTTGCATTTTACTTCAAAATAACAAAGTTCATTATGAAATATTACGAACAAACACGAATGATCGGTGGCGGGGCGATGGGGAGGACACTCATTAGTTATTGCCTTATTGCCAAGTTGCTTATGATGCAAAATTTGTCTACGTAACATAGTCTATTTCGTCGACACAACTGTATTTTAAAGTTTATTTGTGTTATATTTACGACTAGCTGGTATACCCATTCTTCGCACGGGTGAATTGAAAATTTAAGCAATACAGACTGAAGGATAAAGAAGTTTTTAATGAGTTAATTTTACGTAAATTGTAAATTAAAAAAAAAAATTTGCATATCTCAGCTGAACAAAAATTTGCTAATTTTTAAATCTGTAGATATAATAGCTGATAAAAAATATATATATTTTTTACTTATAACGCCCCGTAACTCTCTTACGGATCGATTTTTGAAAACGCCTTCTTTCTGCGCAGCAAAATTAACACATTGTTACAAATTTTGTGTAATAAACGCATTAAAATAATGTAAATAATTTTTTACGATGTGTAATACGTTAATATTACTTTCTGATGCATTTTTTTTTATGTTAAATGTTGTTATCCCGATTTGTCCAGGGGAATTTAAAAAAAAGGGGCATTCAATTGGCGGGTTTAAAACTTTATTTATATATTCTACGAAAAAGAAATACCTATGCTATAAGTATAACGTCATTTTTTATTTTGGAATCAAAGTTTTTTTTTCTTTTTTTTTTTTTCCTTTTTTTTTTGTTGAGGTCGAGGGGTAGGACTTTAAAATCATTGGGATCAAAGGAATGGACGCGAAATGTCGCGGTACAGAAACCTAATGAAACAAAAAGTTTAATGTAACCGTTAGAAATTTTGAGAAAAGAACCCAAAAAAAAAATAACCTATTTAATCAATATTGTTCATTGGTTTTAAATTTATTTCCACGGCCCCTAATTTTTAAAAAATAAAAGTAGTCTAAGATACTCCTTATAATATTAGCTACCGCCAGTGAAAGTTTCGTCAAATTGGTTATCGTTTCAAATTAGTCAAGAAACAGACAGATGACGAAAAAAATTTTTAAAAAAGATTTTTTCATATAAGTACCTATATACTTTTTCATTTTGTAAAAGCTGTTTAAATTTTAAATTACAAAAACACTTCATTTTTATTTATATGTATAGATTTTTAACTGCTATTTAACTTGGCTATTTCAGCAAAAGAGCAAAAAGTGCAAGATAGTAAGTGTAACAGAAAATTTCAAACTTGGTGAATCTAGAAATATGGCATCATTAGTTGAAACGACAAAGCGGTCACCTAGATATGTGGGAGGCAGTGGCGCACTTCGGGGAATCCTGAGGTCGGACCCCCCAAACCTGATTTTTCCGATTGATTATAATTCTAAATACATAATACGTAAAATTTAATTAAATATTTGTTATTAATGATTAATTTTATTAATTAATGCTAATTATTTATTCAATAATTAGTTTTTTACTGTGTTTTGTTCCTAAAAATCGACAAAATCAAAAATAGCATGATACAAGAATGGTGAACTTTCCCCCCTTGTGTGCGCCACTGGTTACAATTAATATAAGTATGTATATACAGAGGACAGAATCACAATATTAAGTAGCAAAATTGAAAACGATTTTCATTTTCTACATAGGGTGTTGGACTATTACTTTTTTTTTTGTTACTATCTATTTATCAATTAAATTTAATTATTCCAATAAAATAGTATAGTAAAAAGAAATCACATTCTCAGAGAAATTAGGCCATCCCAGATGGGATTCGAACCCACGACCTTTGGATTAGAAGTCCAACGCGCTATTCAATGCGTTACGAGATCACAATGAGGGATTTTAATTGTTATGTAGGGTGTTAGACTACTATTTTTGTTTGTTACTATTTATTCATTAATTAAATAGAATTAATGAATTAATATTTGAAGAAATTGTATTAACATCGAGTATCATCCCCTATAAGTTTAAAAAATGTATTTGAACTTGAGTGAATGAATAAAAAGTATTTTATTAAAGAATGAAATTTTGAACAAGATATATAGATGAAGGGAGAGTGCAAATTAATAGTAGGAATCGAACAACCCGAAGGAATTAACAAACTAAATTTTTATAGAATTCGCTATGAAAGAGCTTGAACATACACAGTGGAAGATAGCTATATTTATATTTTGTTTGCTTAGTGTGTTAAGGAAAAACAAGCCAACGATTAGCTTCCGATACTATATATTCAAAAATAAATATGGATCTCAGAAATCAATTTATCTGCATTTCTAAATATTCAACTTTATGATTGCTTTAAATAGGGTTTTTTTTTTGAAGCTTTATTAGTTTAAATGGAATGAAAAAAATTAGATATTTCATTAAAAAATGCATATAAACAACTTATAAATCTTATGAAAATTTAATATTTGACTTTTTAATTAATAAATAAGGTTAATAAGTTTTTAAAATAATAATTTCCCTATTCTAGTCTTTATTGACACTTGACAATTGTAATTTCATGAGATACCTTAAAAAATATCGAATTTAATTATAACCAACTTTTATATTAACCAACTTTAATTTAATATTCCATTAATGTTTATTAATTCTTAAAGTTACATTTTTTAATCTTTTAAGTTGACTTTTGATACATTTACAAGATAAATTATTTATGTACCAAAATGCAAAAATTGTGCTGAAAATGTACTATACATTAGTTATTCGATGATTTTTTTTTTTTTTTGTCCATTTTGTAACGGAAAGTTTGATTTAAAAATAAATTATCGAAAGAAAGAAATTATTAAAATTAAATTATTGTATGAATAATTTCTTTAAAATTTTTAAAAAAAATTTGTGTAGCTTCCAATTTTTTTATGAATAAAAATCCCATATATGAGTTTCTGTTATACTTGATCCATCGCCTATTATATATCGGAAAACATACATAGATATGCATTTAATTTGTTTGCTTGATAGGCATAATGGTAACTCTTCTCGCCAAATAGAGAATATTCTAGTTCTTTTTATTGCATATAGATGGCGCGGCATTACACGACATCGATTGAAATTCGAAAGAGAAACCAATAATTGTATTTCACTTCCTATTTCAACCGATATTTATTTATAAAGTTAACGCGCACATTTTTTTCAAAATAATATTATTTAAGTAATTAGAATTTTAATATTACAATTTATCCATTTTTTAAAGAACTTTTGGCTTTTAAAGCGTTTTCTATACAAATTTAATTAATATTCTCTTTAATTGTTGCTTATATAAGAAAGTGGCTTTTTTAAATCTTTACTTTTTCTTCTGAAAATAAAAGTGTTCAATAAGCCTAGCTTGGAACAAAAATGTTCATTTACGCGATTTTGAGGTTTCTAAAAATTGTGTTTTTTTTTTCGCTATAAATATGTTTGCAAAAAGTAAAATAAATTATGTGAAAACAGTAAAAAGTTTTGAAAAAAAGTTGAAAGGTATCTTAATTAAAATAATAAGAAACAATATACAATTATGCAACAGGAGAAAAAAAAATCCCGGCAATATTATTTTGAGAAATAATATGGTTTAATATTTTATATGTTTCAGTAATGCAGTGTAATTCAGTATGTAAGTCTCAAAAGAGGTAAATGAACAAATGTAATTTGTGCAAGTGCACGTTGTGAACGAGAAAAAAAAAAGAAAATAAAAAGTAATATTTGTGGAAAAATGTACCATATAAAATTTTATTATTTTTTTTAATGAGATATTCCAAAAATTGTAATAATAATATACTAAATTACTATAATTCTAACGACAAAGTAAAACAATAAGCAAGAAAACGGTTTAAAAGTAGTAAATTAGAATTGAAAAAAGTGGAGTTATAGTTGAAGTCACATGGTGGTTATATTTTTACGGGGCGGGGGGTTATATTTTAAAAACACACATATATTGATAGATGAAAGCGCTTAGCGCTCTTTTTGCTAAATATTAAAAATGTCTTGTTCTATGGCAGGGTCAACAGACTTTACAGACAGAAGAGCCAATTTGTAAGTAAAACAAGACAATCAAACTTTTACAGCCTTAAACAAGCTAGCATAACTATCAAAGAGTTAAACTAATTACAATCGAACCTCCAAATCGTCGGTCTAATTATCAAACTGCGTAACTCCATCTGGGATGCTAATTTGATACAGTAGGGCTAGGAGCCAAGTTGTTTATGTTCGCCAAGATAGGCGATAATATTAAAATATGGTTTACTTTGATATTTTTATCGTGCGATAATGTGGTTGCCATGGGGATAACGTATATTAGTGTTAGTTTTTTGTTTTGGTTTTTTTTCCCGCGGGATCTCTGCTCAGCAAAAGTAATATATTGTTACAAATTTTGTGTAATGAACGCTTAAAATAGTGTAAATAATTTATATATCTGGAAGTGTAATACATTAATATTACTTTCTGTTGTATTTATTTTATGTTAAAATCTTGCCACCACCTCTCCCTTCGAAATCTAGTTTTATTATGAAATAAAAAAATAAAAAAAGTAGTGATTACACCGATCGAGGAATAAATTAAAAGCGGAGCGTGCACTGAGGCATTGCGTAGACAAAACACAAGGATTAAGGAATCGCGCCAAAAAGCGCTTGGCGCGTTGCACTCCTATATTAAATCAGTTACACCGGTGGAGTTACGCAGTCTGATAATTAGGCCGACGATATAACGAACCTCTATTTTACGAATTTCTCTATTATGTGAACTTTTTCTGGGACCATTTTACTATTTTCTTTGTAAAATAGCCTCCCACTATAACGAAGTGCTTTTTCTGTATAACGAACTTTTTCTCTCCTGATTCGATTTTTTTTCTCCTTATTTTTGAAATATCTCAGAACATTTTTCAAATTATTCTCTCTTTTAGCCCATTTTATGATGATCAATTATCTTGAATTGGTACTACCAGGTGCCTAACTCGCACAGAGTAATGAAATGGCCATAATATGTTTCAAACAAAAAACTTATTTTATCTGACATAAAATTTAAGGACGTATGGGATAGTGTATGCTTAAAATTACTAATTATAACACAATGCACGTTTAAAATTACTTGTAGGCTTATAATTAGAAAATGTCGTTAAAAAATTCATTAAGTTTTAATAGAAAATTATTTTTTAAAGATGAAAATAACGTGTGTTCCTGGACAATGTCTTTTTTCCCCCCTTGCTTTCGTTGCAGATTTCATTTTGATGGGTAAGATGTATAAAATGAATAGATATCAATTTTTAAAAAAAATTTGAATAATTACTTTTCTTAAAATATCTGACTACGTTCAGAACCATGATTTTAAAAAAGCGCATACATGGATAATTTTCATGATATTTAGTGTCACTTAGATTAAAATACATGTATAAAATTATTTTAAGGACATTTTGACAAAAAAAAATTATTTAAATACAATATTTCACCAAAAATTAGAATAATTTTTTCCAAATGTTCTCCTTTTGTGAAAAATGCTTCTATTATAATAATATTTTGCCTGTATATAGCTCAGACCTCTGTACAGAGGCTCAACTAGAATTTTTGAAATATATAACTTAGAAGTGGGTTTATTCATATTTTACGACAACAGAGCGGAGCAATTTTAAGAAAAAAACGCCAATAATTATTTAAATTGGTGGTAACTCTGAAAATAATGTGAATTTTTCAAAAATTCTATTTGAGCCTCTGTAGAGAGGTCTGAGCTATATACAGGCAAAATATTATTATAATAGAAGCATTTTTTACAAAAGGAGAACATTTAGAAAAAATTATTCTAAGTTAATTTTTTACAAAATATTGTATTTAAAAAATTTTTTTTGTTAAAATGTCCTTAAAATTATTTTATACATGTATTCTAATCTAAGTGACACTAAATATCATGACAATTATCCATTTATACGCTTTTTTAAAATCACGGTTCCGAACGTAGTCGGATACCTTAAGTAAAACATAGTGTTTATGAAATTATAAAATTTGTTTTATGCGGTTTTTAAAGTATATTAAAAGATGAATATTTCGACGAATTTTCCATGTAACGAACTTTTTTGAGGGATTTAGCAAATTTTTTAAATAGAGGTCCGACTGTATATGCATAGGTTGCAGAAAAATGATGAAAAATTAGGACTTTAATCGAATCTCTAAGGGAGATGATCAATTCACGCAAGATGTTAAAATAACGTCTCTTTGAGGTCATTTCCCTTATGTAAGTAAGTGATTTGATCAAATCCCCCAACTGTTTTAGTGAAATGATGAAATGAAAAAGTGAGCCATTTTTTTGAAGATATGGAGTTGATATTTAGGGGCTCGATAGTACTACCTGTATGGTTAGGAAGTACATGGGATAGGGAGGGGACCCCCCCTCAAGGGGTCTCCCCTCCCTATCCCTTAGGGATTTCACATCATCCCTAAGGGATAAGATCAATTGACAGGAGATGTTAAAATAACGTCTCTTCAAGGTCATTTCCACGATGAAAGTAAGTGATTTTATCAAACCCTGAACTGTTTCAGTGAAATGATGAACTAGTCAGGATTTGCATTGGCAAAATGCTGTCCAGGGGGGGGGAGACATCTGGGGGTCGAGTCCTTGTACTTCCTAACCCATACAGGTAGTATTATCGATCCCCTAAATATCTTAAATATATATTATCTTATCTATCCCCATATCTTTAAAAAAATGGCTGACTTTTTCATTTCATCATTTCACTAAAACAGTTTGGAGATTTGATCAAATCACTTACTTACATAAGGGAAATGACCTCAAAGAGATGTTATTTTAACATCTTGCGTGAATTAATCATCTCCCTTACGGATTCGATGAAAGTCCGAATTTCATCATTTTCCTGCGACACATACACTTGCGCTGGAGGGGGGGTGTGAGTGAATATTAACGTCGCACTGTTCAGCTGCATGAGGGCTTTCGGCGACGGACCACGTAATTTTGAACCATGGTCAAGTAACGTGAACGACACCTGAGCTGGCACCCCCTCTCCTAACTACCACACCACACCAACGGGAGGACGCTTCAACTTTCGACAGATTTAACGTGCATCGCTGCCCTTCAAGGCGGGTCTTTAGTGGTACTGGGCTCGAACTCGCGACAAGGAAAGCCACGATCCGATACCTATACCACTCGGCTACCGCGGCCGCGCAGGAGGGGGGAAGGACTCTGGTAGCAATCGCGATCGTTATTCTCGTGCTCCAATCAATATTTTTTTATTGTTTTTGAGTACGATTTTATCCAAAGTAATATTTTCCTTTTCTTCAGAAACTAAGAGCTCAGGAAGATATTTTAATTTCTGTGGCTCAATGCAAGAATAATCATTGTGAAAATTTCATGATGTTGTGAATTTAAATTTCAAGCTTCGTGACCCCCTCAGAGAACTCACTTTCTTTAGGTGGGTACGGGTGTCACAATCCCGAGGTACCCTCTAGTGATCTTTTCCTTTTCCTAAGGGGTTTACTATCTTTGGTAAACACGGGTGTCACGACCCCGGGGTACCCCAGTGATCCTTCTCTATTTTCGACCCTCCATCTAGTCATTCAATTTCTCCTTTTCTTCTTTTCCCGTACAGACCACAGACCTATGAATGTTTGGCGCAGTATAGCCAAAGCTGGCTCTTGTGCCATAAAACACCAAACTCATCCTCATCATCATCAGCAGCAGCAAGCTTCGTGAAAGAAATCCTGTACCAATAATAACGTACGTGTTTTGTTCTAAGAATTTATGTTTATATTAAGGTATCCGACTACCCCAAAATTGTCATTCTCTAGAAAAAACTACAAGTGTTTTAGTAACAGAAGATGGCACTACTTTAAGCAAGATGCCATACAGTAGAACGTCGTTTATCCGAACGTTTATTATCCGGAGCGTCAAATATCCGAACCAGTTTTTCAGAGACCTTGCAGCGAAAATACGAAGGTGTACAATGGTATAGCGAAAAATAAGTGATTATTATCCACAATAAAGGTGAAATTGCGACATTTTGCACCTATTTTACTTTTTCTTCCCACATATGATGATTTTCAATATTCGTATAATATCCGGTTTCATATACAGCATAGAGAGTGAGAGGAGAGTAGGCGTGATTGAATAATTATTTAGAGAAAGTGGTCTAAGTTACGAGATTCGGTTTAACTATCATTGTGTGATTTTGTTCTCATTCTAGATTCTCGCTATTTAAATTTATCTAAATTCTTAGATATTTGAGTTATATTCTTAATAAAGTCATATTAAGAATTTAAAACGCTGACGCTCACGCTGACAATCAAAGATACCGTCACCAAAGGGGGACTGTATTACAAGTTTAAGTAATATTCTTAATAAAGCCATATTAAGAATACACAAAAATGTCTGTTCCTTTTGAAAACCCTACACCTCTAGCAGGGCCGGCTCTAGCAATTTTGCCGCCCCGGACAAAAATGGAAGATGCCGCCCCTTTTCGAAAGCAAAAATTATAATTTAAAATTTTTCACATAGATGCACACCTTTAAAACCCTTTAATAACGAATAAAAAGGGGGGCTTAACTTTTTATATATAATTTTAAGTCTTACAAAATAAAAATAATTCCAAATTGAAGTCATAATTATTGTTATTATTTCCCAAACGGAAAATGTAAAGAAGGAATTGCCCCTTTTTCCTCAAAAATGATTACCCGATGGTGGGGATTACAAGCTTTTTTTAACTTTAAATAACTACACCCCCAAAAATAAAACAAATCGTCTTCTGTGGTTTTCACCAAATATTTATTGCCCCTATCCCCCTTTTAATAGCTGACCAAACTTTTGTATAGGTGAAAAAAAAATGTCCATTGTAAAAAACTCCAAGATGGGGAGAAAAAATTTGTGAAAGATGTGCAAAAACATCAAATTTTATTATTTAAGATATATTCCCGCCTCACCTTTTTAAGTTTCAACATAAAAGAAAATACATTTAAAAATTTCAGAGTACAGAAAAAGAAAAGAAAATAAAAAATAAAATACAAATTCCCCCAATAATATTTCAGAAAATATATAAAATATATTAATTTTCTGTAACAATATATATATATTTATTTAAAATTTCGATTCAAATGCCGCCCTTAAAACACCCCCCCCGGGCAGGTGCCCGGGATTGCCCGGGCCCAGAGCCCCCCTGCCTCTAGCTCACGCGGTTAATCAAAGAAACGGTCACCTTAGGCGAGCGGTTTCACAAAAGGTGCGTTTAGTGGAGACTCCACAAAAGGGTTAAACCCCCCATTCAACCTGTAGGTGGGGGAAAACATGTCCAGTCATTTTTAGCGCCTCCAAAGAAAGTAACACAGCTGTCTTTCTTTGTAGAGTGGGGATTTTTCCTTCCCTTAATACATTTCTTACCCGTTGTTCGAATCGAATGGACTAAATTCAGTGACGTCACGATACATGATTCCTGGGGGGCCCTGCGCACGTGCATACGGTTCATTTGTTTACACTATTTTGTTTTAAACTCGTATAGTTATAATTATTTTATTTCAGAAATGACATATGGTATATGGTTTTTTTTTTAAAAGGTTACTTTTAGCTTTAAAACAAAGTGACTTATCCCAATTTAAAAAAAAAAACAACTCAATTACTGGAAATTATTTGTTAGGTCTTTGTACATTTTTTTTTTTTTTGAAAATTCTTTTTTCCGTGCTGCGGTTGAAATATATTGAGTTATTTTTAAACCTAAAAAGTTTGTGGAATGCCCAAATAACAATCTTTTTTTTGTTTTAAAATCAATATTTTTATATAGTATTATTCATCTTTTAAAAATTGTTTAAAAAATATTTTTTTTTACATCAAAAATATTTAATTTAATTGTGAATAGATTTTTTAGGGACTATTTATTTATATATATGTATTGTTTTTTTTTCAATCAATTTGAACATTGTGCTGTAAAATAAAATTGTTTCATCAATGCATAACTATTTATTAATAAAAAAAAAAAAAAAAAACTTTTTTAATCTCTAATATGAGATAAACAATGATTTAAACAAGTAAACTTTTTACAAGTTTTTCGAACCATCTATTTATGATAAATCAGTGTAATTCAATAATAAAAAAAATATATTTAAAAACTGAGGAAAATTTAAAAAGCATTTCTGAAAATTATTGCCCCTTTTTCTGAATACATTCCCTCTCTTTATTGTACAATTTAAAAATTAGATCTACATGTTATAGGCACTTTATATGAAAAAAAAAAAAAATATTGAATGTGTTATTAAAAATTGAAAGTTTTTTAATATAGTTCATACTCCTTAATTTTAATTTGATCCAAATGTCGCATACCCATGCTTTTTTTATTGTGTGTTATTTTCAAAAAAATTTAAATTTTTTTTTGATGCTTTTAAAGGGCATTTGCTTTTTGACAATGCATGATTAATGAACTTTTATTAATTTTTATGTTAAACAGTCTCGGATTTGCTATATCTTTATCTCATCTACCTTTTTATCTACATCTTTTTTGTAAAACTTTTTCAAAAGTTTAACTTTTTTTTCTAATTCATGTGATTCTAGGTTTTTAAAAGAATTAATATTTGTTATACGCCTAAATCTATGTTCTATTTGCGCAATAACTGTATCAATATTAGTGTTATAGAAGTAACACCAAATCCTTCTAAAGGGTTTTTTTTTAAATGCAAAGTGATGCACAATTTATTTCAAATTTTTTTTTTTTAGTAGACATGATATATTTACACGGGATCATATTTTTTTCATAATTTTTTTTTTAAAAGAAAAAAATTTCCCTTATTAGTTGTTTCCCATTATTTCATGGATCCACAAAGGGGAGATTATGAAAAGCTAAAATAGAATCACATGTACTCTTTTGAAATATCAGTTTGAGTTGTTACATTTCCTTATTTATATAAACTTTTTTTTTATCAATAATTTCACATGGCTAACAGAACACCCATTATAGCCTCCTGTAAATCTTGAGATTGGATTTTATTATAGAGGCGATGAATAATATTTTTTATTGCCCCATGTTGACTCATCATATGTATGCGTTCCAATTTTATTTTATTTATGAAACGTGACGAACCGATTAATTGGTTCTTTATTTCATACTACATGGTTAAATTAATAACATAACATTTTAATATCCCCCGATGTGAGCAGAATTTTAAACCTGTTATATATGTCTCATTTTTGGGAAACAGTCAAGTCCAGATTGTTGCAATTCAGAGACCTACAATAAAATGTTTTACGATAAAATTTTATTTTTAAAGAAAGGCAAGTTTTTATGTGAAAGAATGCATTTTAGTTTTTTTACAGTTGGCCCCAGTGCATAACATCCGTGCCTCCCCCCCGAAGGCCCCTTTTTATTCTTTTATACAAAATTTTAACTTGTAATAATGGATAATCCCTTAAATTTAAGAATACCTATAAATTTGAAAATAAGTAAATTTTTTTTTAAACCCAATAGTGAAATAGTATATTTTCTTTTTATTTCCTTTTAAACATTTTAAAAAAAAATTTCGAAACACTTTTTTAAAAGGGTAATTAGTAAGTAAAGCAGAAGTCAAAGATGGAGAATGTTATTTTATTAGAATAATTTTTTTTAAAATCTTCAAAAGCTTCATAATATTGTAAAATATTTATATAAAAAAATTGTAAAAGAAATTCATTTTCATTCAAAAACTGATCGACAATTAAATAAACTATTCATTTGAACTTTAAGGGAGGTAGGGGAAACTTGATGTAAATATAATATATTTTAAAAAATTGTTACTTTTCATTTTTTAAATAACATTCGATTTCCAGTGGCACTGGGAAAAATTCTTTATAATATAATATTTCCCGCAAGTTGAAGTTTTTAAAAAAAACGGTTTCGAACCTATACTGTGGGGCCCTTCTTGTGAAAAAAAAATGAAATAAAAAAAAAAAATTTAAATTTAAAAACTAAAATAATTAAGAGCTATATCTAATGCATCAAGAACTATAAATAAATATCCCAGCTAACACTAACCAGATAATACTAACGAAGCAGACGAATACCTAATTAGATAAATAATTTAGAATAAAACAAAATTATACAAAAGAGTTGTTAAAAATATTTCCTAACAAATATATAAACTAGAATAATGCAAAAATACAATGATATCATATATATTTTAATTAAGACACAAGAATGCCGTCAACAAACATATAGGAAAACCAACGCTATGAATACACACGTGCGAGTATTGACACTGGAATCACGTGATTACCCGATAGGCGCCTGCTGTCTGTGCAGATACTCCATTGTAGGAAACATGGCAGTAGATGCAGATTTAGAAATGGAATTCCAGATTCAGAAGAACTGAAGAAGATTTTTAACTTACTAATCTTCAACAATGCAAAGGAAAAAGAATTTCGAGAAAAACCTTTTTTATGTTATCCATTTTTTTTTTTTCAATTCTTACACACTATTAGGTCACACTCTCTATATATTTATTTATTTATCTTAGCGGAATTTCCAATCGTTAATAAAATACATTTTAAAGCATTCCATTGAGCTGAAATTTTATAATACATGATTATTTTGGATGACAATGCAATAATTTAATTATAATTAATAAAAATTTTAGTTGACTAAAACTAATTATTTAAAGAATTACACATACACACAGCCACATTGGCATCCTTTTTGGCGACTTGTGTCAAAACTTGAAAAGGTTTTTTCACATTTTAGAGCAGAGGTCCCCAAACTTTTTTGTCTCATAGACCCCTTGCCATGTTTACCGGTTTGGGGTAGACCCCTGCTCATCTGATATTGAATTTTTTCAAATTTACCAATTTAACTGTCTTTTTGACAGCTGGTATAGATCTACTTACTTCAAACGATTTAAAATTCTAACTGAAGTGAAGTATGGTGTTTAAAACTTAAGAAAAGCAGGTTAATTAAATTAAAATTTGCTTAATCCATAAAATAACTGGGCAACAAACAAATACTTTGAAAGGGAGGAATAAATCTGGTGCTTCAATAACAATTTTTCAACATTTGGAATCCATCGCGTCAGGTTTAACCCTAAATCTCCTCAGTTAGTAGTGTCCAGACCTTATTTCCCTCCTTCTTTTTTTTTTTTGTTTTGTTTTGAAGATTGGCAACCACGGTGAAATTCCTTCTCACTAGGAAAAGTAATTAAAAATTTTCTTATAATATTCCAAAATTCGGGATAAATAACAGATATGGTCTTTTTAAAGCTAAAATTGCGGATATGGTTCTTGTTTTAATAAAATTTATGCTGTCGACTTGTAACTGCAAATTAACCTCATTAAAATTAGTAAATAAATCTATTAAAAATAGATAAAATCTGGTTTCCACTTGACTAAATTTTCTTTCAAAATTAAAATCTTGATTTGGTTTAATGAGAGCCACCATCACACATAAACCCCCATTTACATCTTATGGACCCCCAAATTATTTTTTAGCTGACGTGGACCCCTGGCAGGTCATCATAGACCCTGGGGGTCTATATAGACCACTTTGGGAATCACTGTTTTAGAGCATTCAGTTTAACTGAAATTTTATAGACACGATTGTTTTGGATGACAATACGATACTTTAATGATAATGAATAAAAATGGATTCCCACTTGATGTAGTGGTTCTCTCATATGTATATATATACACATTAATTGTAACTATTTAATAAAAAGTAGCTAAAATAAAATTTTTCTTTGTTGATCTAAGTAGGAATTGACTTAATTTTTTTTATATTACTTGTTTTTTTTGTTTTAATTACAAATATTTTGATATTTTGGAAAATGGGGTTGAGAGCTTTTTTAAGCGCGCGTGTGACGACGCAATCATCCTGCACTCAATCACTTAAAAAATCAACACGACATTTTTGAAAAACTTTGGAATCAGTTAAATAAATTAAATCCGATTAAATTCTAATCCCCATAGCCTTGATTTCTTTTTCGATTGATTATAGTTCTATGTATAGTACAGTGGTATAGTATTCTATAGTACAGTGGCACACACAAAAAATTTTCAAAGGGGGGAGGGGGTGAAAGTCCACTGTTCTCGTATCCTACCTCAATGCGCTGCCAAACGTATACTTTTGATTTTGGGGAACAAAAAACAGTTAAAAGTAAATTATTGAACTAATAATTAGCATTAATTATTAAAAAAATTATTAATAACAAATATTTTATTATAAATTTTACGTACTATATACACAGGATTATCATTAATAAAAAATAAATAAATAAAGGGCAATGGGGATGGGGCGAGACCTGAGGACCCCCCTTCTATACACCACTGATATAGCACATAAAATAATTCCAAGAAAAAGTAACAATAATTAGTTAATTAATAATTTAGTAACAGTGATTCAGTACTTTAATTATTTGTTATTAATAATTTATTTTATTAATTAATGCAAATTATTTATTTACCAATTTATTTTCTATTGTTTTTATTCCCGACAATCGATTACAATCAAAGGAATATGTTTGGTGGTGTATTGGGGTATGAGATGCGCGCGCGAGATTGATGGACTTTCATACCTTGACCCTCCTCCCTCCCCTTGAAAATTTCTATGTGAGCATCTGAGGTAGATATAATTTTCCAACAGCTTCAAGGTGCATTATCTTCCGTAAAATCTGCGAATTATTTTATTTTATTTTACTTGCTCAGAAATTCAAGAGAAATACGTGTTATCGAGACTACTGCATTAAAAAAAAATTTTTAAACTACTATTACTTTGAGAGTAAAAAAACTAACAAAATAAAAAATAAAAAAAAAAAAAACTAGCATGGTTGTTTTATGCGGATGGTTATTTCTTAAATCTCATTATATAGAGTTAGATGTCCTTTCGCCGATATTATTTTCACTGCACAAATGCAAACCCCGTAGAGCAGGGATGGCGAACTATTGGCACGCATGCCATTCATATATACAATATTTTGGACACGCCAGAGATCAAAATAGTTTGCATTGTATTTCAAAATAATAAAGTTCACTATGAAGTATTACCAGGGGGCGTAGCTACCGCCGTATCGATGATACGGGGCCCCCAAGCTAAAGGGGTCGCAACATATGAGAGGAAAATTTGTTAATATATTAAGGGGCCCCCAAAAAGGGTGTGAAAGAAATTTTGATACGGGGCCCACTCAGAACTAGCTACACCAGTGAGTATTACGAAAAAACGCGAGTGATCGGTCGAGGAATGGCTGGCAGCACACTCTTTTGTTATTGTCTTGCCTTAGTTACGTCGTGGACTACAATTGCTTATGATGCAAAGTTTGTCAACTCATGGCATAGTAAATTTCATTGACACAACTGTATTTTAAAGTTTATTTGTGTTATATTTACGATTTTTAAGTGTTATTTAACATGACTAGCTCAGCAAAAGAATAAAAAGCGCAAGATAGTAAGTGTAACAGAGAATTTCAAATTTGATAAATCTAGAAATATGGCATTATTTTTAAAGGCGACAAAGCGGTGTGTGTTTTATGTACTGAAATAGTGGTATGCAGTGCATATCGTCTGTAAAATTGCATTTTGAAACACATCACAAATCCTCTTGTCAAAAAAGTGAACAGCAAAAATAATTAATTGGTTAAAAACCGCGTTTGGCAGATGACTCCAATTGAGCATGCATTCTACTAAAAGTAATATCTTACAATCCTAAAAAAAAACAAGTTATTTGTCTTATATAATCTGCAACAACAGAACTCACACTAATGTTTATTTTGATTTGAATTACCTGTTTAACTAAAACATTTACAGTCAATAGCGCACACAGAAATGGGGTCCGGGGACGAAAGTTCAACATTCTTGTATTTTGTTCCTTTTGATTTTATCGATTTTCGCGAACAAAACACAGTAAAAAACAATTAAAAGGAATGCAAGCGTAAATTTTTATTTGAATTAAAAAAATATTCTGATATTTACGATGTAACTTTTTCTTAAATTTTTCGCGTGCGTCCTCCTTTTCATTGCAAAAAAACTGGTCATCTTACCAATAATCACAAGTCAAAAGTATTTGACGGCACGTCTATACCTCATTTAACACTTCTTTAGAAAAAAAAGGGTCCATAAAGGTTCGCCACCCCTGCCGTAGAGCCACGTCATTTTCTCAAAGGCTATACAAATCGCGCTATGTGATGTGAAAAGAAGTTTTTCCACTACTCTTTCCACTTTTCCCATTCCCTGATACCTTATAAGGGAATTTTAGCCTTAAATGATGGAGTCGGATCAATGTATCAAAAATAAAGTGACCCTTCAATTTTATGAATGGATAAAAATAAACTGTTGCTAACCCTGTTTATATTCTTGCCCCTTGCAGGTGAACACAAGAAAGGAAAAAAAAGGGGGAGGGAATTAACACCTGAGTTAAAGGCATCGGATTGGTTAAAAATACGCAAAACAAGCTTCTCTGCAACCAACACTGTAATGACTCATATAATAGTGTTCAAAGGTCAATGACAAAAGAAATGCTTGAAATTCTTAGTATCATTTTATAGAATATGAGAAGCTTTTTGATCGGCTGTCCTCTCTGATGACGTGAAACAAGTTGTGTGATGCTCCCGAGAAGGGGGGGCGACCTTATAGTCTGCAGAAAATAAGAAACTAAATTTTCGGTTCTGACCGGTTTTGTCCGAAAAAACAGATTTCTCTGTAATCTAGATTACGAAAGTTTAAATAGTGAGCATTTTCCGAAAAAATAAATTTTTTTTTTTGGCTAATCCCAATTATTGTTATGATTTGGTTTTTATGTTCAATTGCTACTTAACTCGATTGCATGTTAAAAAACAGATTAAGGTATCTAAACACGTTCAGGATACTTTAAAAAAAAATATATCATACTTAAACATTTTAAATACTTTTCAGGGATCAATACCAATAAATGTTAATGCTTAAACCGCACCAATATTTAAAATAAATTATTTTAATTTTACAAAAATCGCAATTATGAGAAAAATTTTAGCCATTTTAAAACAAATTCTGTAAAGTAATTAGAGAAAGAAGTAATAAAATTATATCAATAAAAGTATTACTGAGATAAGGTACATACATTCTACCGGAAAATGAACTAAAATTTTAATATTTTATTAGAATATAAAAATTTTAGAGCTTATCAAATAAATATAAGCAATGTGAAATATTGGCTAATATTGAAATAACGGGCCATAACTCAAAAAGAACTCATACAGAAAGAATTTAGAGCATTCCCTAGAAAATAATATAACTACCAGGCTTAACACGTACCCCAAAAATTTTTTAACCATTTAACAAAAAAATAATTTGTGTTGTATTCAGATTATATTATTAAGTTGATTATGTGAAAGTACAAAATCAGCTTGACCAGCCATTATTTTACAATTTTAAAAAATGAAGATTTTTTAGTTTTTTCAAACTTATATAAAATGCACAATTTTTAAAATTGTTTAGTGATTTTAAATGATTTATGTTTCTTAGATTATTGCAAACAAAAAGTATGGATTTAAATATCTGTTCCATAGTTGATCTTTAAAAATTATTTTTCTAGCTAAACCTGCAAAAAACATGAAAATTTTTAAAGTATTAACTTTAGCATTTTTTATAAAAAAATAACTGGAGATCTCAGCCATAAATCCATACTAACTTTTATAGAACATACGTTTGGGAGTATATATGTTACCGGCAAAGTATGAAATGCCTGACGTTTTTAGGCAAAGTATGAAAAATGAGAATTATTTCATACTTTGCCTAGGCATTGTATAGAATGACTAGGCATTCTATAGAATGACCAAAGCTGTTTAGGCAAAGTATGAAATAAGGTCAGGATAACGCTATTATATCAATGACGTACATTTCTAAAAAATACAAATGTTATTCCAACAAAATAATGAGAGTGCCATCAGTGGCGTACACAAGGGAGGGGTCCTGGGGGTCCGGAACCCCCCAAAGCCCTTGATTTTTTTTCCGATTGATTATATTTTAAGTATATAGTACGTAAATTTAATTAAGTATTTGTTCTAGATTAATTTTATCAAACTAATTATTTATTCAATAATTTTTTACTGTGTTTTGTTCCGAAAATCGACAAAATCAAAAGGAGCATGATACAAGAATGGTGAACCTTCGACCCCCGGACCCGCCCCCTGAAAAATTCCTGTGTGCGCTACTGGGTGCCATTAAAAAATTATTCTAAATACGGAAAAGTAAAAGAAAGTTGCACCAAACAAAATTTATGTCTCTTTCTTATAAGGAAAAACAAAATTCTCAAATAAAAAATTAACCTACTTATTGCAACAGGGTAGGGTAGCCCAGTGGTTAAGGTATCGGATCATGGCAGGCATGTCATGAATTCGAGCCTATTACCACTAAAGACCCGCCGTGTAGGGCAGCGATGCACGTTAAATCTGTCGAGAGCTGAAACGTCCTCCCGTTGGTGTGGTGTGGTAGTTAGAAGAGGGGGTTGCCAGCTCAGGTGTCGTCCGTGTCACTTGAGCATGGTTCAAAATTACGTGGTCCGTCGTCAAAAGCCCTCGTGTACCTGAACAGTGCGACGTTAATATTCACTCACTCACTCACTCACTCGCAACATGGTAGGCTTGAATGTCATTTTGAATTACATTTCATTACATTTTTCACGCAAAGACCATTCTTATTTTGCTACTTTGTTTTACACATACATTTGACGAATCCTTCGCCGCTTCCATTGATAGGAGCAATTGCAACTGACAGAAGAGGAATATCTTTAATTCTAAGCAAGTTCTCAGGAAACAAAGTAAATTCTTGGTTTAAATTCCTTCAAAAGTTTCAAGTTGATAGAAGCTATTTTATTTCCCACTTCTTACAAGTGCCAATATATGGGCATTCAAAAAAAAATCCCAAGTTTCACTAGAATGCTTCTTTTTAAATAATTTTTTTCTGGCCAGGTTCACAAAGGTGGATGTACAGTTCAATATCATAACGTGTGACGTTGTTGTATTTGGTTAAAAGTTCTTTCAGAATTCTATCACGTCCTCCGTTTCCAATAGCCAAATGAGCTTAATGAAGCACGTAAAATAACTCAGAATCCGCGAAGAAGAATTTAGAAGTGCTTCCCAATCTTTTTATCCCCGTAGACCGGTTCTACGTTTGATTTAATAATTTAATTGTGTTTAAACATGCCTTCAGAATAAAATTCGGTTACTCCAAAAAATGAATATAAAATGATTCGACATGAAATATAGTGATTTCCCTGGAAAGTCAAACAAGCACTAGAGAAATACACCCTAGTAAATAAAATGGAAATAATTTAATACTCTTTGAAAGGCTCGATACTATTTGATCCACGGACCGGTGGTTGAGAACCATTCTGTACAGTACTGATGCCTTCTTTAACAGGTTACATGAGTTTACTTTTATTTTCACCAAACATCCCATCATAGCTATTAAGCAACCAATAGGTCCTGGGTTTCTTTTTAGTAGTCATTTGGGCTTTTTGTGTATATATACGTCAGTTATTAACTTCTAGTAAATAATTTCAATTTTAAAAAAATACTTTTTTTTAAAAAAAAAATTTTATTCGAATTTTTGGCAACTCGGCGTCAAATAGTTGTTTCATGCCTATGGACCAGGGATCGGCAACATTTTATCAGTGGCGTGTCAAAAACCAATTTACCAATTATGATTCAGCGTGCAACACAGTAGGGCATTTTTGAAACAATTCTATTCTCGAGATAATGTATGCAGAGTTAGGGAATAGTGTTCAATTATATAGATTTATCACACATTAATTTTGCATCAATTAAAAATATTTCTTAACATAAAAATAAACAGCACAAAATATAACTTTCTTCAACAAAAATAAAAAAAACCTCGAAATTGTACATATATTTTGTTTTTTAAACATATTTATTAAAATAAGAAATAGACAACGTAAAAATACGAGTATTTCATTTCATTACAGTTAAATAAAAAGATAAATGAAATTTTTAATGTTAACCTACTGTTGCTTCACTTTCATATCACAAAAAATGTGGTGAAATTTGGGACTTTCACTTTGACACGATTCTGAGCATTCAGTTGTCAAACAATTTCTTTGCAGACTCGAAATATTTTTCATACGAGGGAAGATATTTTACTTGGATGTGTAGAACTAAAAAAGGAAAAGCAGATTACATGCAATTTCACTCTTCAAACAATAATAAAACAACTTAAAAATAGATGTTTTATTATTATTGTATTTTTAAATTCGAAATGGAGATGTTCCTCAAAGCTTTACAGGTAATGTTCCTTCAGCTCTTGAGAAGTTTAAAAATAATAAATTTTTACGAGAGGAGGAAAACGAATGACAGCTAAATACAAGAATGTGACGGGGGATAGTTAAATGCACATTAATTAATAATAAAATTTTACTCCCAGCGAAATCTTAAGGTATGGGGCCAACTGAGCCCAGGGCCTCTTCTCGTTTTCGACTAGCCCTCAATAAAATTTCGACACGAATAATTTATCTGCCGTCGCCCCTTTCGTATTTTACATTTAATTTGTTTTTATATTTTGATTTTGTAACCACACCCGTTGAGAGAGAAAGAGACATACATTTTTCACTGAAATACCTCTATATTGCGAATTTTTCTATAGAGCGAACTTTTTTTTTTGGAACCTTGAGCATTTCATGATTTTCTTCGTAAAACAACCTCTCTATAGCGAAGTGCATTTTCTATGGAATGAACTTTTTCTTTTGTGATTAAATTTTTGTTTTCCCTTTTTTTTTAAAGTATTTCTGAAAAAAAATTCAAGTTATTTTTTCTTTAACACATTTTATGGTGGACATAAATCTTAAACTGGTTTTGTTAGATCCTGCCTCGCCGAGAGTAATAGAGTTCAGGACGTTTCATTCAAGAAGTGCAACCTTTAAATCCCATTGTCCAGATCACTAAAACGTCTTCGATATCCTCTTTTACCCTCAGTGGAGTTGTCTCGAGTCCCCGTGCTCTAATTATAAAATAATGTATGTTTAATATTGCTTGTATGCTTTAAATTATAAAATGTCCTTAAGATTCATTAATATTGTAACGTCGTCAGTAGTTAGTACACAAGAAAATTTATTACAGCCTCATCTTAAAATTTTAAACAGTATTTAATAGCTTCATATGTTATTAAAATGTTCATTAAATAGGCCAAGCCGGGCGGACAGTCTTTTTCACTCGAGGTCAATCCTTATTCCGCAAGGCACTCGACAATCCCTTGCTTTTCCGGCTCCTCTCTAGTTTACTCCATTGTTCTCTGTTTCCATCCAGGGCTCCGTCCGTCTCACTCCAGGGCTCTATATGTCCAAGTTTCTTTTCTCTCCGTCCAACGTTCCAGCCTTTTCAAGTTTTCCTTCTCCTCTCTCCGTCCAAAATTAACCCCTTTTAAACACCAGGGCGGGTCCACCATACGCCCCTCGTCTTCCTCATTGGCAGGCCAAAAAGGTCTGCCCTCGTCCCCGGGCCACTTTCGTCTCCCATTTGCGCGGCAAACACAAACACATTCCTCGTCTGTCTGGAATCCAAGGGCGCCATAATTCTCATCCTTTCTGAAATTTCCATTCATCTCACACCTGGGCCTAATAGCCCTATTCTCTAGGCATCGACTTGCATACAGGCTTCGCCTATTCAAGACTTTCATACAGGAATGCCTATTGTCACCGGCATTCTTTAGCCATTGTAAATTCCAGACCCGATGTCCGCGCTTGTCCGAGGCCAGACAACAAACAATGACCCCATGGCCACCTGCTCTTGTCACCCAACATCTGTTTGGGGCTATAAAACTTCAGATGAATAGATAGGGTGGGGTTCACCCCAATCGAAGACGTCACAATATTAGTATAAAATTATTTTCTTAATATTGAAAATACAGTGAATTTTTCGACAATCTTTTTCTTGTTTTCCTCGTAGTTTTTCTTTCTTTTTTTGATGGGTAAGATATATAAAATAAACGTACCGTAAAATCCGGCATATAGCGCGCACCGGCGTATAACGCGCACTGCTGCCTTTTTTAATTTTAAGGTAAAATTTAAGGCACTGCTGCCTTTTTTAATTTAAGCTGCCTTTTTTAATTTTTAGGCATATTCGCCGTATAACGCGCACCCCTTTTACGAAAGAACGAGAAATGTGCGTGTACAATGTTGGCATGTGTTTGTAAGCCATTTATTCGAGGTATTATCCCAGGATTTTGAAGAAATAGTATATACGTTTACAATCAGAATCCCTTAATTTCATTAGGTATTTCGTTTCTTTCAAATAAAGAGTATTCCGATCTATCTAGAAGTCTAACGCCCGTATTCACCGCTAACTTGATTTCCGGTTAGAGGAAGGAAACCTGGGTTTCGTCGAAAACGCTATTCACCATCGCAAGTTAATAACTTAACTCCGGGACAGGTTAAAAATTTCTAACCCAGTTTAAACCGGACATGCGCAGTAAGCGATTTTTGGAGTGTTTACAGTTTCGAAGCAGTTTCGCGAGTTCGGATTTTTTTAAACTTTTACGATGAATCCTTTAAATTTTTCTTCAATTTCATTTCTACATTATTTAAAGAAAATAGGAAACCAGAAGAGAGGATACTAAGAAAAAAAGAAATAATGTATTTGTGAAGAAATGGACGGCTACGAGTTTCGCAAAATGGTATTAATTAAATTAAAAATTAAATAACATTGATGGATTTGTCGCGCCGTTCATGGATTCATCACTCCATCAGTCTCATTAGATTGCCGTGGTATTTCATTATATGCTTCGTTGTTGTTTTTTTCAAACTAACCGCATTAGTTTCTTTGTTTTCTATAACATTCAAGTGTTCCTTTTCTAAATTGCGTAAAATAAACTTTGAAAGTATTCATTTTGAAAAATAAACATTGAAAAGAGACGAATATGCAACTCTTCTGTTCGGATCGCAAACAAATATGTCGAAGTCACGGGGTTTACTTCGACCAATGGGAATCGACCAGTAACCCCAGGTTAAGAAACCCAGAGTCAAGTAACTGGAGGTCGAAAAACAGCTGTGAATTGAAGTTCTAACCTGGGGTTAGTTTTAACTTGACTCCCGGTTACTTAACTCCAGGTTTCATCGCTGGGTCAGGTTAGCGGTGAATACCACCGTAATTCTTCATTTTTGAACTTTCATTTTTTTACACCCGGCGTATAACGCGCATCTTTTAATTTCGATCTCCTTTTTTGTGTTAAAAGTGCGCGTTATACGCCGGATTTTACGGTATATTAATTTTAAAAAAAGAGTGAACAATTACTTTCTTTATATATAGCGTTTATGAATTTAAAATTTGTTTTAAGTGGTTTATATATAAAATATATTAAAAGATGAACCTCCATACAACGAGCTTTTTTCCGGGATTTCGCGACTTCGTTATACAGAGGTCTGACTGTGTATAGTTTTGAATGTCATTCAAATGTTTATAGCTGTGTGAGAAATCCTGTGTGTTCTGCTTGAATTTGCAGCATGAAATTTAAGAGCCGTTCTTGTTTAAATGAAGATTTTAACGTCGAATGTGTCGAAATGTCAATAAGTTGTTCCCTCTGCTTCATTATATGCGTTTTCCTCAAATAAAACAAAGGAGCATTTTACATTAGAAAAATATTTAGCTATTAAAATCATTTTACTAACGAATATAAAATTATTTCGTAGAACAATGTTTTATATAACAAATAGTAGAATATTTAGTATAGGGCTATTAGTAGGGCTATTTAGTAGACCTAGTATAGGGCTACTCAACCTTTTGTCCTGCAGGGCCACATATATATGTTAGTTTTTTCTCGAGGGCTGCATACATAGGATAGCTATTTCACGCGGGCCGCAACATGGGGATTAAGGGAGGGAAATACTTTAAGACTAAAATAACATAGAAAATTTAAAATGTGGAAAATGAATCAAAATATTAAAATTCCTAATTTGCTTTTTTTTAATTGTTATTTTTTTACATTTTTTTTACTGAATTTTTCTAAATTGGAAGCATTTAAGAATCACTGCTTCACAATTTCTGCATCAGTAGACGGTTTCATATGATTAACCAATAATGTAACAAATTTCATTGGTTGCCTTTGTTACCACTGTGATATCACCACTGACAAAACACTTTTTGCTGTTGTAAAGATTATTCAAGAAAGCCTGTTAATCACCTCTTGAAAGAGATCTTCGAGGAAAAGTGTCATTGAACGAGATTCCTGTTTATTGGTATTTTTTAAATGCAGCACTTTCGTGACCAATCAAACAATGACTGATCCATGCTTGTTTTTCACTACAGAATAGTCAACTTCCCAATCGTCTTGAAACAATCTATTTCTTCGAATATTTTTCACTTGCAAGATATGAAAGATAGTTAAAAATTAGTTCCACTCAAAAAATGGCTGCTACCACACTGTTGTCTATTATCACTAATAAGAAAGAAAAAAAATATATATCAATTCTCCCCAGTAACGCACAGAGGAATTTTTCAAGGGGTCGAAAGATCACCCTTCTTGTATCATGCTTCTTTTGATTTTGTCGATTTTCGGGAACAAAACACAGTAAAAACCTAATTATTGAATAAATAATTAGCATTAATTAATATAATTAATCATTAACAACAAATACTAATTAAATTTTACGTACTATATACTTAGCATTATAATCAATCGGAAAAAAAATCAAAAGCTTTGGGGTGGGGTCCGGATCCCCCCCCCTTGTGTGCGCCACTGATTCGCCCCCATACGATATCGACAACAAAAATCAAAATTGATATATTTAATTTCTCACCAAATTTTTATAAATAAATGAATTTTTCAGAGCAATTGTCCACTTAAAAAGGCTTAGTGGGCCACAGGTGGAGTATCGTTGATCCAGTAGATAATAAATGTAAGGAAAAGGCATTTTTTTTTAATGTTCTTTCATTATGTTATAACAAAAGTTAAAAAAAAGTATTACAAAATAAAGTTAATGCATAAAAAGTATTTCCTGTTGTAATGAATGGGATGAGTTCTAGACACTTGCGGTTATACAAATTTCAAAGGGAACGCGAATCTATTTTACATTCATTCTTATAATTTTCTTTTCGATTTTTTATTCCACTCTGGAACTTCAGGGTTCCGTGGAACCAGTTTAAAACAGCTATTTAACCCTTTTTTCCTGCAGGTGAGGGTTTTCTTTCCCTCTCCCCCTCTCCATACATAAAGAGGGGACCCAGTGACCAAGTGACCCTCACCTTTGCAATTGGAGGTCAAGGTCAAGAGATACAAAGAATTCGTGTGGGCTAGAGGTAGATGACCTAATGCTGTCGGGGTCTAATTCCCTGTAGCAGGGGTGTCCCAAAGGAGGGGCCCCCTATGGGCCCCCCCGTCGGGGAAATTTCGGCTCTTTTTTAAAACATTTTTAAATATCAGATTTTTTAAAAATTTTTTTTATTTTGAAATGTATTGGAGGGTTTTTTTTTTTTTTTTTTTTTATATTTTATATATAATTTAAAATTTTTTATATATATATATATAGGTAAATTCTCTACAAACAGAATAACATCCCAAAAAACCTTGAAAAACACAAGCAGTAGGAAAATCACAATGAAGGACATATGGTAATCGAGATTATAAATATAAAATGGATGCTGCGTGTTATCAACTTTCTGACTTAGGACGCTATTATATAAAAATAAATTTTAAAAAATTTGGGTTTGAACATGTTTTTTTGGGCCCAAATAACCCTTTTTTTTTTAAATAACACTGAGCAAAAAAAATAGGAAATAATGGATGGAATATCTCAATCCATTACAAGATAAGGGAACTTACCTAAAAATTGCACTTACAAATCAAAGCCGCCTAAATCTGAGTCAAACATTAAGTTTTGCCAGATTCTATACCCTAAAACAGATTTAAATCAAAAGAAGGCTGAAATGTAGCACAAAAAAAGAAAAAAAGAATGGGAAAAAAAAATTAATAAAGTTGCATATTTTGATAACTATAAAACACTAGAGTAAATATGAATAAAATAATAATAATTTAATAATCTCTAATATTAAATTAGTCTAATATTAGATTATGGAGATAACTATAATATATATATAATTACTAATTATTATTTTATTCATATTTATCGGTTTATAAAGATTATGATATAATTTTGTAACTTCTTATTAATTTTCTTTCACTTTATACTTTGTTAGTACATTCATCATTTAAATCTGCGTGGCAGAATCTGGCAATAGCTATTGCACTCGGAATTCGGGACGGAACAATACAGATAACCTAATAACTGTTTGGTATTCCTACCCCTACTTCAATAGGTTTTTTTCTCGTGTTATTATAAAGAGGAAGGTTGGCTTAAAAAACCTTTTTATAAAAAAAAAAAAAAAAATTAGGTTTTTGTCCACTGTTATTTCGTATATAATTTTGCGATTTATCTCTTGTTTGTCCCGGTTTTATATATATTAATATATTATTATTTATAAATAATTATATATATATATATATATATATACAATGTATTTTCCTATTTTCCTGTTCTTGTTTTAAAATAAATCCTTTTTGATAATAGAAATGTCCTTTAGATTAAAATAGATTTATATTTTATCAAACAGTTACATTTGATTTTACCATAGTAAATTATTTTTTTTAATAAATTTCGAATTGTTTGTGTGTATGCATTATGCATATCCTTTTACTATGGATGCTACATGATTCGCTTTGTGTCCGACTTTCATTTCTCCTCCTCCTCTTTTGTTTTGAGTGCCTAAAAAGCAAGAGGCAGTCAGAGTTTTAAAGTTTAAAAAATATTCAAGACGGTAAAGATAAAGGACAATGTATACTTAATCGTTTGCGAATGGCAGCCCTATCAAATTTCTACAATGAGTAACGAAAGATCAAGTCAATAGGAACACAGTAATTTTCAAGAAATGACAATTTTAATACTTTAAACATTATTTGATCATTGCATTATTATATTATATAAATATTATTATATTATCTATGTCTGTATACATGAAAAATAATGAAAACAATAATAATAATTCATTCTGTTTTAAATTTTCACTCCAATAAATGTTTTTTTTTTTTATTTCCACATTGATTAAAGGAACATATTTTTAAGTGCGACCCGCGAGATTATAATGTTTTTCCGAAGTGGCCCGCAATATCATTAGGGTTAGACACCCCTGCCCTATAGTTTGACCAGCGGTAATAGAAATCACTGAAAATAGACAATCTATTTTCTATGTATACAGCGATTTACTCGGATATTTTAAAAGAAATTAAAATTATAATTTAAATGTAATAGAAACACAAATATATGA
>BMAV01000532.1:582721-592784 GCA_019973955.1 Trichonephila inaurata madagascariensis | reverse complement strand
ACACACACACACACACACACACACACACACACACACACACACAGTACAACTTTGATATAAATCATGAAATTCGTGTTGTGTTTCTGAGTTAACGGATATCTATGTAATAAAATACAATTTAAATATTTTTGATTGGATATTATTTCTCAGTTTGTCTTTAATATTAAAAATTATCCAATAATGGATTGTAAAATATTCAATAAACACACAAAAACATGAAAATATAAACGTATCGTTACTCATATTCACATAATTATTTTGTAACCGTATTTACTTCCTGTATTATATGCATTGTTTTTTTTTATAAATTTTACCTAAGCTTTAAAGGTAGGATCAAGATGATCGTTAGTAATAACCCATTCACTGTCAACTACAAGATATCTCGTAGTAAGAGTGTGTTCTAAAATTGCTGGCTGCGAGATATCTCGTAGCGTGCGCTGCAATTTTAGATTGATTACATTTGAGGTAGGAATTATAAGAAATTATGAATGAAAAATTTATAACATTGCAAAAAAAACCTATTAATTATCAATTTTCATTATTAAAAATATAACTTAGATGATTAGATAGTAACATAATACTTATAAATATATAAGTTGAACCAAGATTGCAGGTTTAAACAAGTTTTAGGGCTAGCCAACCTTCACCTGTAATTTGCCTAAACATTGAGCCAAGAGGAAAGGAAAGAATAATATTATGAGAAATTTATGTATTACAAATAAAATACACTATACCATTTTAAAACATAACGATAAAATTATAGCCTGCTAATATTTATTAGTATATATATAACAGTATATATACATATACATATATATATATATATTAGTATATATATACATATAAAAAGTCTCTCTCTCTCCCTATATATATATATATGTGTACTTTTAAAAACCATAAATATTGATATAAAATTTATAGGAAATAAAGAATTATATGAATATTTAAAAAATATATAATATTATTAATTTATTAAACATCTGGCGCCCTCTATTAAATAATTGTATAATTAATTGAAAATACTAATATTAAGACATACTGTCATAATAATAATTAATATATTGTAATTTCACTGAGAACTATTAGAAATATAACAGTAAAGAAAGTTAGCAGGATATCCATGTTCAATACACACATTGTTTAATAAAGTTATTAAAATTTAAATATATATTAGATTTATCACTAACTAATATATATTATTACGATAAATATAGTTAAAAATAATATATTTCTCTCTCTCTCTCTCTATATATATATATATATATGGATAAATTTGAATTCCAGTAAGGCATTTTAAGAATGTTAAAATGAAAGGCATCTCTTTCATCATAAATATTACGATGTAGTTTATAATCCTTAATATACAATGATACATCTAAGTAATTAGTTTTAATTGGATTATGATTAATTTTAACTAAGTTTAACTAATCTGGATAAAAATTAATGTTGGGATAATATATATATATATATATATATGTATTCCAAAAATTAAAAAAAATATTTTTATTGTTGTTGTTATGTATGATGAGTTTCAGAGCAAGGATCAACGCAAAGTGCTGGGTTCTTGGGACGCAGTGGATAAAAATACCTAGTCTCCTTACGTTTTTTTTTCTTCCATTTTACACATTTGACATGGCTAAGCATATTTTTTTTTCTATGGGGGAAGGTGTTCCGAGTTATGAAAATCAGTTGTATTTGTATTATAGTTGCTATTTTCTCCTGCATTGCTGCCGTCGCCATCAAGTAAATGTATAACAACCAATTCCTAAAATTGAAGTTTCCTTATCTTTTTATTTCCTCGATTATTTTGGATATAGAACATATATGCATTCTGTAGGAAGATTTTGAAGTCGACTAGTGGAGTTTTCTTGTACCTACGGATGATTTTTCTGATGAATGAGTAGTAGGACATACGTTGGTCAGGGCGATCAATACCTGCCATCCCCAAAGTATAATTGCTTATATTTGGTTTAGTGGAACTTTTTCCATTTTTGTTCTTCCCTTGAACCATTTCGTCTTTATGTATGTTGGATTTAGTCAGCACATCCTGAAACGAAAAGAAAATTTCTATGCACATGAAAATCTTTATTGGGGAAAAAAAAAGAAACACTACGAAATAGCTCATAAGTGGCTGACAGCACAGGAATCTTATTCAGTGACGCCAGTTACGTGTTATCTCGTGGTGTTTTTTTTTAAATAAAAGTTATTTCAAATGCAATTACAATATGATATCAATTACTTAACATTATTATATTTTGTAAAATTTTATGTTTTATTCAAAATATAAAATCTGGGCACGACACTGTAAATTTTCTTGGCTGTGAATGGGTCATTTAACGTTACTTTCTAATGATAGAATACAATGTAATCGGTTAGAGTGTAAAAACTGGAGAATGTAGAGTGAATATTTATTAATATCAAAATTTATCACTAATAAACTATATGAATATAACTTGTACCCCATTAACTGTGGTTCAAATTACATTTATTTAGTTTATACTACAATCATGCAGAATTAGTATTTTTGGGACGTAGTCACGATACCAAGCGCCCCCCCCCCCCCAAACAACTAAGATACTCAGTATGAATGTGTTAGTAGAGCTGAAAAGAAAATTAAATTACTTGACAGATCGGTTTTATAGCTTTACAACCTGCTGGATGATCTTGGTCTTACTAGGTAAATGTTCAGTACAGTAAAACAGTAACTTAACCTGTTGAACTAAATGCACTATTTTTATGGATGTAATCGCAATTTTTTGTGTACCATAGTTGCATGTTTGGTACAGAAACGGTCTGAAGGCTGGTAAGTCATAAGTTTAATGCCAGTTACCACCAGTAAACAACGTGCATAATATTTATGACAACAACTCAGTGAATTCAGTGAACTGAACATCATACTCTTCACATGGAGTGCCATGGTGTAGAAGCTAGAACAGCTAAATACCAGCTCAAGTGTCATCATCCCCATGACATGGTTCAGACACACATTCCAACAAATTTGTACTGCAACTGTTGGATTATGTAGACTCAAAATGAATGGACTCATCATTATTTTATTTATCACAGATATAAGAAGATAGTGCTTATTGAAATAGGACATATATTTACCTCAGCCATAAAAAACTGGTGATAGAATTTAGAATTAGCTCCCAGAGGAATTCTGTTTCAACACAAAGTAGAAGAAAAAGATTGCTTTTTTTAATAAACCTGAATGGTGAACAGATCTAATGAAGTGTTAAAAGAAAATATGGGAAATAAGAGGCCATTATGTCCTCTGGTTGGTTGTCTTTATTGGTGCAAAAGCTATATTTAGCCAAATTGCTCTAAGCTCTTAATTAAAAAAAGTCGTATACTTGTGATCTAGACAAAAAATTATGTAAATGCATGAAACGAAGAAAAAGGGGTGGAAATAAAATAATAAGACGAGTCGAAAATAGAAAAATATCACTAGGGCATCCCATCTCCGATGGGTCACCAGTGGTTACTAAAACACAAGAAGGCCCATTGGAGAAAAAAAGTTTATTTGGGCATTTGGAGGTCGTAAATCACGCACCTTTACGAGGAAAGTAAATCCTTCAAGTATGTTGTTATTTGATGGAGTTTTAGGCTTTCTATCGTTAATATATTGTGTAAGCATAGTGACACACTATTCTACTTATTATAAATTAATCTTTCAAAAGCATCTTTTTTTAAAAAAATTAATGTATCTAGCAGAAATCCTATAATATATTTCAAATGCTATGAAAGTCATCAAATAATGGATTAAACTCTTTTTCATCCCAAAGATTTTAAAAAAAAATTTAAATTCAGTTATCAGAAAAGTAATATATTTGGATACGACACAGCTTACTTTTTTAATCAACTAAAATATATATTTATATAATAACGGAAATTGAAAATAATTCGAGACTGATTGTTCTAGAATTAATATAGTCTCATATTTCCAATTCTTATTATAAACAATGAGCATGGCTATGACAAACTTCTCCACCAAAATTGCAACATTTTCCTGAACACATTGTTAAGCTTTGGTTTCTTCTTTTATTTCTTCATTGGGTGCATAGTTGAGACTACATGGTGGATGTCATCAAAACTTACGTGAGTAGATCGTTTTACCTTATAGAACGCCATTCAACAAAAAAGTAATACCATAACTGGTTCAGTAATCTGTGCCGACTAAAAGTCTGTAGTAATTGAGAGCCAAAATGATACGCCTTTTCAGATTTAACTTTCTTTGGCCCAAATGGAGAAAAGTGAAGCGAAAATGAATGGAAAGGAAAAAAGGAAGACTTTATCCGCAAATCGTGACGAGACTTCTGAAAAGAGGATAAAGACTCAAGCTTCTGACAGGATTTGATCTATATCTCTATATAAGAGAAAGGACCAAGTTGAAAAGTAATTGAACCAATTTTTTTTCATGCATTTTAGAGACGTCTCGCTAGCTGAACAGTAATGAAAAAGACTTGCGCTCTACAAATTCTCTTTTCAATCAAGATTTGAAAAAGAGTAAAATTTTTGCCATTTCAGCAAGAAGAGCTATCGTCTCTTTGCCAAGAAATGTCTCAATTATTTCAAAATTGCGCTCGCTTCTTTTACGTGATGTGAGGTAAAAGGAAGATAACGTGTAAATTATGCAAAATTCTCTCCTGTAGAGAGAGAAGTAAATCCAAAGTATAACAGTATTTGTGTTTGGGATTCTTTTTAATAAAGTAATACTTGGTCTCTCGAAGAACGTGATTAAATAGAGCTCTTTGTGAGTATATAGCATGGAAAACAAAACAAATAAGAACTAAGGGCTACATTTATAATATGATTGAATAAAATAGTTTTTCCTGTTTTGTATTGTGAAAGGCTGCAGCATTTTAAGGACACAATCTAGATTGCTGATAAAGAGAGAATTATTACCTAAAGTCATAATTCCACAAAAGACCTTAGTGTGAAATAATGGAAGCTAATTAGAAGTGTCTTTGAATGATGATCAACTTCCAATTTTTTTATTCTTTCAAATAAAATTCATTATATGATTGTAAAGTCTATAATGTTATTTGGTGGAGCTGTGAAGAAGTTTGGAACTTCAGCTCTTAGCTCAAGTGTTACCTTTGTTAAATTTAAGAGATCCTTTGCCAGAAACATATTGTACACACAGCTCCAATGCAACCTTATTTAAAATGAAATCAAAATCAATTAATAAACATATTAAGAAGGGAAGTTGAACTAATGATCTAAAATAGAAGTAAGCTCTAGTTCCAGCAGTTATTATGTAGTAGCATTTAAAGTGGAAATATAAAGAGCAACCGCTTTGCTGATAATTTAACGTCAGATTACAGTTTTATGAAATTTGCCACGTGTTGCATATTCCAATTTATAGCACGACCATTGTGATTGATAGATAATGAACAATTTTCCTCTTGGAATGTATGTGAATACAACCTTTTTGTAGTGTCTGGCTACTGTTGGTGGTAGATTATGGAATGTTTGGCGCAATTATCCGCATTTTTGGGGGTGGGTTACTGTTTTATCGAGTGAAGGCGGTTGACCTTCGAACAAGACGGTTAGGAGAGTCTCGTAGCTTTGGCACGCGGAGGCGCTGAACTGAATTTGGTGCAAAGGAAAGAGAGTTCCTTTGTTTTAGCCCGACGCAAAAGGTTTGGGTTTTCTGTATCAAGAAGAGATAGTTTCTTGGGTTTTGTGTTTAGTGAGGGGCGGATAGCACTGGGTTTGATCGTACTGAGAAACGAAGTAATTCTGTTGGCTATTAACGCAAAGCACAGCGTGGAGAAGCATTTAGAAAGTAATACCAATGGACATTACGCTTTTATTTTTCATTTAAAGAGTCTTAAGATTTATTCTTCAAAAATTTCCTCATGAGCTATGAACTATCGACAACTCAGCAGGTATAAGAACTAAACCAAACTTAGTATATCATATACCTCAACTATAATATACGATGGAATTCAAATAAATAATTGTTCCTATAAATCAACTACGTTATTTTACATAAATATTACTCTTTTCTCGAAACATATATCCGAAAAAACCTATTTTACACTGACATGCTAAAATTTATTTTCATAGTACGACTTAGTGTGACAGAAAAGATTTAGTAGAGCTTAACATAGTAATTAAATGACGCAAAATGATTTTATTTGATGCTTCTTTTTATATTCCACCAATTTTTTTAAAATAATTTTATACTTTTGCATGTGCATCAATATGTTAATGTCACTTCTTGTAGGTTCCAATTTTTAACAGTAATTGTAGTGACTATTTGGAGCTATTGATAATAAGTTCAATTAAATAAACAATCCAATGAAATTATTAGAAATATTTTAGTAAGTTAAATTGTGCATCAATTATTGGGACCTCTTCAGTTAACATCAGGATGTTCACACACACACATCCTCATTAATATACATTAAAATATTTATAGCCAAAATAATATATGTATTCAGTCAATGCTATATAATGTAAAGAAAATTTCTTAACACATTTACGTCTCTTTTTGCTTAGTCTAGTCTATTTCTGATATCAAATAGTTTAACAGAATAAATGCGTTATATTGATTAGGTATGCTCTTTTTCGAGATGCTAAAAATAGCAATCTTTTTGTTCTCGTTATTTGTTCATCAGTATTTCCTTAAATTCCCATTTTTATCATTAACTATCGTTGAGTTGTTTTAAGCGAAAGAATTAATGAAGTAAGGCTGGGTTAAAACTGAATAGTTTCATTGCATTGTTCATTACCAAAACTGATAACTCTCTTATACTATAGAGTGCCTGGAAAAATAATGAAAGTATATAATGAGTTGATTTGCTTACGTTCAAAAAGTTAAAATAGTTGATTCAGGCAATAAAGATAAGAAGCGATTATGTCAGCCTTATTTTCAGTAAATAATAACTCACTTGGTGGTTAATGCAAAACATTTCTTTTTTTTTCTTTCAATTTCTTATTTCACATTATGTATCTAGAAAGTTTCTATGTAAAAAAATCTATATTAATTTTTCTGATTTAATTTCAATGCAGCTGTCTCCGTTGGATTGCTAATTAATACCACATTTATTTACTTTTTGTTTTTTAAAAAAATTGATCTTTTGTTCAACATGGAAAGTTTCAACAGTAATTAGTGTACAAAAAATGTCTTGAAGATTTAATTTGTAACGTGACTTATTTGTCCTTCAACAAATAGTTTGGGCTGATTTAGTAATATTCTTTATAACCCTTCTTTGCATGGTCATGGAAATTTCTATCATAATGTTTAATGAACAAAAAATTGTACTCTAACCATGTGTACTGTAATTTGGTTGTTGCTGTCAACTTTTTTCGTGACTATTGCGTTTTATCGAACGTAGCTATAAAAAATCCCCTTCCCCCCCAAAGAAACCATCAAATTTTACAATCATTATATCTGGTTTGAACTTGCCATTCCACTGTTTGTTGTGGTTGGAAGAAACGTGCGATTTCTTGAAAACTTTTTTATAAGTAATCTGAGATTTTTTTTTGTTTCATAATAAAAGCGATAATGAATGGGAGAAACATTTGTTTTTTGCGTTTCAGTTATTTTCTGTGGAATTTATATCGAACACCCTAAATAATCTTCCCAAAATCATGTGACAGAAATTTACATCATTATGCAGTTGTTTCACTTCTAATGTATGACTAAAATGTTTTTTAACTATATGATTATTTTATGATATTTTTGTTAAGAAATTTAGAAGAAAGACACATTGAAAATTACTTGGACTAGTTAGAAGATGGCCTTCATGACGAAAATTCTGACGATGAACACCGCAATGCAGATGAAATAATAATAATAATAATAATAATAATAATAATAATAATAATAATAATAATAATAATAATGGTTTTTTTTAACTATCACGAGGAATAAAAATGATACAGAGAGATATTATTTTTATTTATTTATTTTGTACTGAGCTTAACATGAAAATTTGCATGATGATCGATATTTCCATCATACTGTTTTTTAATGATTTTATATTATATATTTATATTGGAACTTTTTAAAACATTAATTATATATCACCCTGATTTATTTCACAAAATAAGTAATATAAAAAGAATTAAGTCAATTCCTACTTAGGACAATAAAGCAAAATTTTATTTTATCTACTTTTTATTAAATAGTTACAATTAATATAAATATTTATATACGTATCACTGAATCACAATACTAAGTGTCAAAACAGAAAGCGAGTTTCCTTTCTATGTATGGAATTGAACTATTATTTTTGTTTGTTACTTATTCGTTCATGAACCACATTCTTAGAAATTAAGCCATCCCAGGTGTGATTTGAACCCATGACCTCTAGATTAGAAGTCCAACGCATTATTCATTGTGCTACAAGGGTATAACGAGCGATTTTCCCTTTTATTTATGGTGTTGGATTATTATTTTTGATTAGAAGTCTAACGCACCATCCATTGTGCTACAGGGACACACCGAAAAAGAGAGAGTTTTCCTTTATATATATGCTGTTGAACTTTTATTTTTGTTTGTTATCTATTCATTTTTTCAATTCAATTAATAAATTAATATTTTAAAAACTATTAACATCAAGTGTCATCCACTACAAATTTAAAAAAATGTATTTGAACTTGGATGAAGAGAAAGTATTTTACTAACGGTTGAAGATTTGAACAAGATTTATATATATATATGTATAGTATAATAAAATAAAATAAGATACCAAGTGAAAAAGTTGTTTAACCTACAAGGCCAAAGAAGAAAGAAGTTAGAGTTCAAGAGACATAACAATTGAAGATACAAAAAGATTTTTTGGACTAAAATAGAGACCTATTATAATTTCTAAAGCTGTCACTGAATTAGGCCAGCAATTTAGGGTTAAACTGCTTCATGGTACCACTCTCCCCGTACAGCAGAAATTTTCGACATGATAGAAAAAAACCGAGCCATGTTGAAAAGTTAAGCCCATTTTTAGCACACATGGTTGATAAACAAGACAGTAAAATAAAATGAAATTATGAAGAGAGAACAATACATTTTCTCTTACAGAGAAGAATATTAAGAAAAAAATTCTATAGAAAAAACTAGGGAAAAAACTTACATGTAAAAATGCAAAACAAAGAAATATGAAAACGAAACGCCTTATGCTAAAGTCGTGCTCTAAATGACGTGTTAAAATAGAAGTGACAACTCGTAGAAGCCAAAAAAACAGTGGCGCCACCTAGATAGTTATTTTGCAATTAAAATAAGCACACATACATACGATGTTTTAATGAAATTAATAATTAATAATCTAAATTGAAAAAGAGTTAATATAACATAGAAATATATTTAAAAATGAATTTCTTGGGTAGTTGTATTCCAAGCAATTATTGTAGAACTTTTTAAAATTACATTATTTTACTGCATTATCAGTATCTGAATCATTGTTTCTTTTTATAAAATTTAAGATAATATTTCTATATATTGATAGGTGTAGGATACTACACTAGAATGGCATTTTTATAATGTTAAAATCAAAAGAGTCTCTTTTATCAAAAATATTACTTATTAACAAACTATTCCTAACGTTTAATTGAAGGTCCAAAAAGTTAGCTGACTCATTATTGTAATTAGTTTTTAATAATTTCAAATATTGGGTATAATAATTAAAGTTAGGAACAAAATGTACTATACTACTAAAAATAATTAGGTCACCTATGCTTCTAAAAAAGTAACAAGATTCGTAATTAATACTATCATTTTCATAAAAGTGCAAATAAATATTGGCTAAACAATTACTAGAAGGGCCAACTTGTGGTAGTCCTTTAATTTGCTGATAATAAGAGTTATTATCGAAAATATGTTTCTTTTGAAATTATTTGAATAATAGAAAGATATTTATCATATTTTATTAACTTATTCGAAGAAAATTTGCTATAGGCTATTTTAAGAATCATAAACATGACTCCTACATCTGTGAAGTTAAATAAATCTTCAAAATCTTAGGTATAAATAGAAGTAATTCTTTTTACCTTGCATATACTTAATAATGTCCATACTATTCTTAACAATAATACAGTTATCAATTTTGTCTAA
>BMAV01000532.1:542323-555583 GCA_019973955.1 Trichonephila inaurata madagascariensis | reverse complement strand
CTCAGGACACCCTCGACAGACCAGTCGTCGAGAAGACCGCCACATCGTAAGAAATGCACGCGTGCAGCCAACTGCTTCATTGTCCGCCATCCAGGGACAGGTAGCACCTTCAATAGGGGCCCCTGTGTCTTCTCGAACCAAACGAAGACGCCTGGCTGAAGGACATTTGGGATCGCGGCGCCCATTACGTGTGCTGCCCTTGATGCCCACCCATCGACTCCTCCATTTGGAGTGGTGCCGCGCAAGAGGAAACTGGACTGCAGATGACAATCGTGTTCGAATGTGGAGACCCCGTGGTGAACACCTCAATCCTGCTTATGATTTACAGCGACACGCCGCTCCCACAGCTGGTATGATGGCATGGGGTGCCATTGCCTACAATACATGGTCACCCCTAGTATTGATCCGTGGCACCAAGACAATCCAAGACTCCGTGCCATCCTGCAATCACATGTGTTGCCACTAATACAACGGCTCCCAGGAGCCATTTTTCAACAGGACAATGGTCGGTCTCACACGTCAAGGGTGTCCCAAGACTGTTTCCTGACTGTTACTACCCTTCCTTGGTCTGCTCGATCCCCAGATTTGTCTCTAATCGGGCATATCTGGGATCATTTTAGACGGCAAGTTGGGAATCCCACGAGTTTGAATGAACTAGAGGCAAGGTTACAGCAAATGTAGAACGAAATGTCTCAAGACATCGTACAGAACTTGTATGTTTCAATGCTCAATCGTATCGCAACTTGCATTCGCGCTATATATAGAGGGGGTTCAACAGGGTATTAAATTCTCCGTTCTTTTGCCTTTTTCTCTGAAATAAATGATTCTTTTTCTATGATTTTCTAATCATTTACTTATATCAAAGTACTCATTACGTATGTACAATTTCCTTTCATTCTGACGACTCCTTCTTGCTGGGCTAATTTTTTTGTCCATGTGTGTGTGTGTGTGTGTGAGTCTATTATATCGATTCAAGATTGAGCTTTCAAATGTAGGTAGCTGATGGTATATATTACATAAGATGCTTTGCAAAGACAGTTTTTTTTACAATAAATTACAGTAAAAATTTTGAATAACTCTCCACTAAACCGTTTTTGCCTGAAGATGGGGATCGTCTATTCACCAGTGAGTCGGTGAGTAGGTGAAGGAACGATATAGTTGTTATGGCGAGTGTGTGTGAGTTATTGCTGTTACGTCAAGTGAGTCTGACGAATTTGTTTGCTGCGTCAAATGGGTCTGACGGCTTTTTGATTGCTCTTGAGGCGAGTAGATGGCGTCATGATAGCTGCGTGTTCAAATCACGTTCGGGTCATAAATGAGGAGGATAGAACTCGGCACCTTTTGTGATTCGCAAGCACATAACATATCACTAGACCAAAATGATCTCTTCAGTGCGGAGGCTGTTACTAGCTTATATAAGAGCCTCCACAAACTAAAGTTGATGGACCAGTAATACTAGCTTATACTAATCTATAAGTGAAAGAAAAAATAAAACCTCAATAATTCAAAAGAGGAAAAACAATTATTAAAAAGAAAAAAAAAATGATTTAAAAAAATGATAAGTGAGACAGAGAGAGAGAGAGTAAAAATTTACCGGAAGTAACCCATTTGGGCTAAAGAATAAATTTCAGACAAAAACAAATAAAAAAACAACCCTTAAGAAATTCCTATTGAGTTTAATTGGAAATCAGGAAGTGAGTTTCAGATAGGAGAAGTGAGTTTTTAATGAGTAATAAGATTATTCTTGTTATGATTACTCAAACAGATCTGTCTGGTACTATCAATGGCTTTAATTAGATGAATTTCTTTAATCAATGGAAGCAGATTATGTAACGGTCATTACTTCTAACAGAGTCTCAGTTGGAATTAGCTTTCGGTACAAATAGGGTACTAATGGTGTTCACGATTTGTCAAACACTAATAATAGGAGTAAGAATTAATGTTAATTTTATGTAGTTTTTAATCTGAGAAGCATGATGTAGAAATATTCTAATTACTCTCCCAATCCTGAAGAATTTTTTCTGCGGATGTTTTGATAAAAGAGTGGAAACATTCATCTCCTTGCAAGAAGTAGAAATTTCAGCGAAATGATTGGCTCTATTCAATTTTTTAAATAATCATAGTAAGGCTTCATACGATTGATATTAAACAGATTTTTATAAGTAAATAAGTTTTAGTTAATTTCATTGACAAAAATAGACTTGTTTGCGATATTTGATAGTAAATTGATGGATGATGCATAAATTGTTGGAATTTCTGCAAATATATTTATTATTATTAACTGCCCTTAGATGGTGAACTTGATAGTAGGAATCTCCTACTATCTCTTACTACATATTTATATAACCCCGCTCCACAAAAAATGCCACATGGCATATCCAATTTTGGACCCGATTCTCGAGCAATCCGTGTACATTTTCTGAGTATCAAAATCCACTTATGAGGACTATTTGTTCCGCATAGGAAAAAATAAAATAAAAATTAATTCTTATGTTAGGTGCTGCCTCAAGAGGAATGAATTTTAGGCATTTGATCTTTTTTATGGTAAAAAAAAAATCAAAGTAATTTTTATTAAAAAAACAGGCATTTTAGTACTTTTTAACACTGATTGCGAAGAGAAAACACCTACCAAATAGTTACAAGAAAAGACACTTCCTTATTTCCTACTAAGCTCAAAAGGGATTTTCTTAAGGTTTTATTTTAATTTGCTTTTGTCCCAGTTTTATCCTTTTGCCCATTCTGGTTTCATCTGGTTTCTTATATTTTTTTAAAACTTTATTTAATCCTTTTTTAAACCTACTGCTGAAATTGTATTAATACTTAAGAAAAAAAAAAAAAAGCTTGGATCGGACTAACTCAACGGTGTGGGAGAGAGAAGTGGGGTTATGAAATGTTTTACAATACACATTGTATTATTCATTATACTAATTTCAAACTTATTATAATCGTTTTTGATTACTTACATTGAAGAAAAATAAAATTTTATATATTTTGATTCTAAAATCATCAAACCCCAATATTAAGTTTTTCCTATTTTTTCGAAAGTTTAACACTTTAGTGGCAATACTAAATTTTGCAATTATTATTTTAATTATTTGTCTCCTGATCTCCATACCATCTTTTTCACATCGATAGGCTTCGATTCTTAATAATTCCTTTTCTCCAGACAGCCGCGATCCACCCTAGTGTACATCTTCCTTTCGGAAGAGCCTTCAGTACATTTAATTTGAATGATTTTAATTGAAGTGTTTAATTTTTAAAAATAAAATATAGTATTATTTGGATCTCTCCATCATCCGACTCTGAAGCTTAAGTTTACCGAACAACTTGAATCCAAGTCAAGTGGCCTGATTAGAGTAGAAGCTAAGGATATAGGCAACAGGTGATATTCAAATCGAGTCTAATCCAGGATCGGTTGTGTGGAATAATGTTGGCTGCTACACATAAAACAACTTGGTCTCAAAATTCTTATGATGTATTAAAGTTAATTCGGGATCAGATTTTGTCATTTTCTTTCTTAGAACTTAATCAAAAACTTCAAGATATATCGGTAATAACTTAGCTCTAGAGCAGGGGTCGGCAACCCAGTAGTCTAAGAGTGCCAAACCAATCTACCAACATGATTCAGGATACCGCACAATGGCAAATATTTGAATCAATTTAATTCCCATGGCAATGCATGCAGAATTAAGAAATAAAGATCAAGAATACAGATTTAGTCAGATATTAATTATATATCATTTAGAGATATTTATTCACATAAAAATAAAACAATATAAAATATACTTTTTTCTTCAACACAAAGAAAAAAATTTAAGTTGTATATATATTATGTATCTTTTAAACATGTATGTATGTAAACTGCTGTTTTTGTAAAAAATGCAACAGCATGGATGAATGATCAGAATTAAATGAAATTTAATGCACAAACGACTTGAATTAGTACAAATAAATGACGAAATTTTCAAAGCAAATAAATAAATAAATAAATAAACAATATTAAGTGCCCGAAATCAGTATTTGGCGAATAAGTAGGCCAAGGAAGAAGTTGCATGTGTTGAGCTCAACAGAAATCTCGAACAGTCTTTGCAACATGTGGGCATGCGTTATCCTGCTGAAAGATAGCTCCAGGGATGCCTTGAAGGAAGGGAATGACTTTAGGCTGTAGCATTTCACGAACGTACCTGTTGCTATTCAGGTTACCCTCAATTCGTAGCAAATTGGATCGTCCATGATACAAAATCACACCGCAAACGTAACTCCAGGTGTTAGGCCACTATGTCGTTCGATAACTCACCCTGGAAGGTAGCGTTCACTGGCATAGCTTCTAACACGAATGCGGTCATCCTGGTCTTACAAATTGAAACGTGATTCATATGAAAAAACCACTTGGTGCCAATCAACTTGCCAGGGGTTCTGTGCTCATGAACCCATGGTTGGCCATGAGGGAGATCCTGTATAAAGGCACCCTCGCACGCAGTCCACGGTGCAGCAGACGTCGACAAATTGACGAAGCCGACATTAGTACACCTGTAGCAATAGATCAACGTGCTACCAACTGCCTGGAGGAAGCTGTACGGTCATTCACCGCGAGTGCCGATCGTCGAGCGCTGACGTCCCCTTCCGTCATCCAGTGCCAATTTTTCGAGTTGTTCGGTGCTCGTCGGTCCACTGCTTCTAAACTCGCCTCACTGTTGAACCGTTTCGCTGCACACAAGCTCCTATTGCGCGATAGGAAAATCCTACCTCTCGAAGGCTGATTATCATCTCCCGTTCAAACTCCTTAAATTGTTGGAATTTCTCCTTGTTTCGTCGTGGAGACATACTTTGGTCTCACTAAAGGTTGGCCACTAACAAATAATCATTAACTATTTTCAACGTCTCTCTACAGCCCTCTATTTATAAGCTTTCAGCATCAGTTCAGAGGGCGCTGTGCACGCCACGCATGAGCGGTGGCTCTGAAACTTTAATATTTTACGTAACATCCTATAATTGATATTTTTTGCAAAGTTCATTTAATTCTGATGATTCCATCAAAAATTGCATTTTTTACAAGCAGCAGTGTAATAATAACAAATATATGTTTTAATTGGTACCTTGTCCCTGCACCGCTCTACTTTATATCGCAATAACAGGGGTATAATTCGTGATTTTCAATTTCACACGCTTCTGTTGTTCAGTTCTTAAGGAACTTCTTTGTGAACTCAAAATATTTTTCGTATAAGAAAAGATTTGTTTACTTTAATATGTAGAACCAAAAATGCGAAGGAAGAGAAAGTACATGTAATTTTCTTCAAACAATTATATCTCTCCAGCAATGGCATCCAACAGTTTAAAATAACTATCGATTTATCTTTATCTATCTTCCAAATTTTTTTTCATAATTCCGTAAATTTTGCTTTCCGTAATTCTTAAGAGAGCTAGTTCAATAAGTTCCATTTCATTATTATCGGTTTTCCATCCACTCAAAAATTGACAAATTTGTAGAATAGTGTAGAGAGCCTTTGAGAATTGTATCGGGTGCCACACGCCTGTTCTAGAGGAACATTAATTCAAACCAATCGGAAAGCCAATAAGGCCAGGATATTTATGTTCCACCGTAGGTGGTCCTCGAGTGGCTTAAAGTCTTTCTCAGCCGTAAGATCTTTCGCGAAATCGCCCCTCTCGAGGGAAGTGAGCTTATAGTTTTCCTGTGCGTTGTCCTTATCTATGAAAAGGAATGCGAATTTCTAGTCTTTCTTTTGGAATGTGTTCTTTAACTTTACTAGCTACCCTCTATGTAGTTCTAGTGAGCCTTAAAATTAATTTTTTAGACTGACAAAAGAAAAAAAAAACATTCCAATATTCCAAGAAAAGGATAATCTTTAAAGTAGAGAAATACTTTTCTTTTGAATGCAGAATCCACGTGAAAGAGTAATAATCTCTTCTAAAGGACACCAAAGACATTATACGAGGCTTATGTACGAGAAGCTGTTATAGCTTATCCGTGTCTCACACATCCTTTAAGACATCACAACTTTCTCATAATATTGTAGAGATTAAAAGGAAAAAAAAAAGCTAATTCTATGAGATTATCTTAAAAAGTCATCCCTTGAATTTCTTCTATTTTGCTTTTTGTCTCTCAGACTTTTTGACCTTTAGAGAAGAGAGGAGACGATTATCTGAGCTGTACGTGACAGTTTACTAAGAAGTAATGCAACTCATTAAATATTATACTGAAATAAGAAAACCTTTGCGTAATTTGGATGTCGACACAGAAACAGCTAATGATGAAACAGCTAATCAAAGAAATAAAAAGAAATCCAACTGTCAACCCCATATTGAAGATTTTGGGAAACATAGAGATTTTTTTATTTTCATTTCAGTGGTATTTATAAAACATTATTTTCCCTAGTGATTGTGAAAGTCTCTTTGAAATTGACACTTTAAGATAAAAAACTAAAAGTGTGAATTATATATATTAACTTGATGAAAATAGTCACAATTATATAAATAAGTCAAAATAATTACCCCAGCTTAGTTTTAAAAATAATTATCTTAATTTATTGAAAAAAAGAACTATTTTTAAAAATTATATTTTTATAAGACTTAAAAATTTGGTGTATAACTAAATGTTAAAAGAGGTATCATTTTGGATTATTTGGTTGATTGTTTTAACTTAATATCACAATTTATAGTTATTTTATAGTTATATTTAGACCTCGTAATTTTGAATTATAGTCATATGATGAAGATATCTCCCGAGGCACTTATCTTTCATAACTTCCATGCTATCCAACGAGAGAAATTTCAGTCTCATTTCAATTTCATGCTTAGTAATTTCTTACGACTGAGTTAAGTAGTATAACGACTCAATTTAAGGATCTGCCAGTCATGAAGCTTGAGACTTCAACCAATGGGTTGACATTGACCATTATTACAGACTGGATCCTTTTTGATTTAATTATCGATGATTATTCATCTCCTTGAGAGATACATTAATGTTCTCTTTTTTAATAATTTCATTTTACTATATTGGCAGGTTTATCATCAACGTGTTAGAAATAGGCTTAACTTTTCAACATGGCTCTATTTTTCTTTTTTTCTATTATGTCGAAAATATCTGCTGTACGGGGAAGGTGGATCCATAAAGCATTGCTTAACCCTAAATCGCTGGCCTAATTCAGCGACAGCTTTAGAAATCATAATAGGTCTCCAGTTTAGTCCAAAGACTTTTTTTGTATCTATATTTGTTGTGTCTCATGAACTCCAATTTCTCTCTTTTTTGGAATTGTAGGTTTTAGAACTTTTTCACTTTTATTTTATTATACTATATATATATATATATATATATAGTTCTCTCATTAGGTTTGTACTAAAAGAGAACTACACATATTATAAAGGTAACTATTATCAACAGATTAAAGGTTTGTCACAAGGTGGCCCAGTTAGCAACTAGCTAGCGAATTTATGTTTACATTATTTTGAAAATTGCTTCATTGAAAGGGGGAAAGGAATGTTGTAGGGTTATCTTAACCATTCCTTCTAATATTTTTAATCATAAAGAAATGCAGTAACATTATTTAGAGCCACCTGAAGCTCGATCTAACAACCGCGATGAAACCAAACTTGGTATGCAAACGAATTATGATATGGGAAATAGGATTCCATGGAAAAAAAAATTAGTTCCTAAAATCGCCGATATGGTATCTATAATGCAGTATAGGCTGCTTTTTTTGAACACACAAAGTGTAGCAAAAAATAAAAATAATACATGCAAAATAATATTGTGTGTTCACAAGGAATATTCCACATTGTTTGTGATGTGTTTACCAACAATGGTTCCCTGTAATTCAACAACGATTACAGTTGCAGCATCTGTTATCACCTCCTCAAACACAGGTTTACCTACTCTGCCTGGACGAAGTGTTTGTGACTCTGTTTCTTCAAATTTCTTTTCCTTTCCTTTCAAAGCATTAATTTATGAGGAACTGTGGATGATCAAGACAATACAGTTTTACTAATAATGCATGTTTCTCGTAATAGGAGCAGTGTATTCACTTGAACTGGCTCACTTCAATTGAGAATACTATTCTTACGAGCTATCGCGATATGTTTTTATAGCCCAAATGAAGGTTGTTGCACATGAAAGCATACATTTGACATTTGCTGTGATGCCGTGTTTTTTGACGATTCTTGGTTTGGTTAGCTACAAAAGTGCCATGAATACTCAGATTGGGGATTTCTGATTGAGGATTCAGAATCTTATTTCTTACATCATCATTAGTCTGCATACCAAATTTGGTGTTATTGCAATAGTTAGATCGAACTACAGGTCGTTTTGAATAGTGACAGTTTTAAAAAAATAATCTTGTATACATTTATAAAAAAAAATCACAACCTGCATAATTTATTAATTCTTAATAGTTTTTGAAATATCTTGGTTACTTCAAATATATCTTTAGTCCATGTTACGTATAAAGCTGAGGTATTAAAAAATTACGTATACTAAAAATAGTCATATACTGGGAAGAAACTATGGCATATATATGTTTAGAAATGGAACAGTAATAAGTGAATGTGGAGTAATTCGTCGTGTTTAGAATATTATTTTTCATTAAAAACCCATTGTGTAATCAAGCTCTAAATTAAAAAAAAAAATGTTCGCATACAATTTGATTTTTATAGTTTATTACAGTTACGTGTAATTATATTTATTATTAAAGAAAAAAATAAATTTAAGATTTCTTAAAAATGTTACTGATAGTAATACATTTGTAATTAAATTTTACAGCATTGTATTGTTTAGGAGTTATTTAAATTACATTGTAATAAGGACTCTCAATCAAAAGAACAAGAAAACAACTTGGAAAATTTTTATATGGGCTATCTACCATAACGGCAAACAAGCATGAAAAAACAAATATTTATAAAAGTGATTGGGAGAAACCCTGTTTTTCTCTGTTCGCTTAATGCAAACATGATGGTTATACTTTTTCTATTTTTGTGACACAAAGATATAAAAAAAATTCTCTTTGAAATTCTCCACAGAAACTGAAATAATAATAATAAAAAAAAGAGTCTAAAGAGGGAAAAAAGAAATGAAGCAATGAATAAAGGGAAAAAAAGAATTCAGAAGCGTGAACAATAAAATTAATTGAACTATTGGGTCCCTCTACATAGTCCTGATAATTGAGCCTATCACAAGCCGAATCGATTAACTTTGTTAAAGAAGGAAGTTGAGGAAATAGTAATGAAGTTAACTGAAATATATAAAACGTTTTCTAGAAGTCAAACAAAGTATGGCCATCTGCTCGTAATAGGAAGGATTAAACAAAAAAAAAATGTTCAACATTTTAAGAACCAAGCCATATTTTATCGCATATAGTTTCATAAATAGGGCTAATCAATTTAGATTCCTGACAGACTCGATTATGCCTGTATAAATATTTACGAATTTTTTTCTATGCATTGTCAGAAATTTTTACTCTGTGTGTCAAGTTCTTTTTTCTAAATTTTAAGCAGTTTTTTAAAGACTGTTGGAATATAATCTTCTTGCATCGCATATTTGAAGATGTTTTTGTCAAATGCTTAAGCTTTGTCATTTTGCTATTTAATCTTTTGTCAAATATTTTTATTTTTAAAAAGTACCAGATGTCCTATGTTACTTTATTTATTCGGGAAGTTGCTTGTTTAAAAGTTCTCTACATTTCTATAAATGCATGCACATATTCCAGTATTTTAGGCATTTTGTTATGTTTATCTTACCTGTTTATTTGTCCAATTTTTACCAAAAAAGATTGACAAAAATTTTACCTTAAAGGAAATATTTTTCTCTCGCAAAACGCAATTCTCGGAGTAGTTTTTTACATATACGTGACTCCAAATTTCTTTTTACGAAAATGTAACACTTTTTACTTTTTTGTCGTGTTAAAAAATCCGGCTTTTGGGCTTGTATTTGTGTTTCATTCTCGTTGCATTTGACCTTTTTGGCAAAGGTTTTGTGACATGCTGGCGTGGATTGAAAATGATTTGGAGATTTAGTGACAGAAAGGTTGCGAGATCGAATATAAATGTAATTAAAAATCATTGAATTATACAAACCATAAATTAAAAAATATCTGGACCTCAGGGTTTTTACGTGTATAATGTGGGTTAGTCTATTGACTATCTTCGTCGAGTTTATTCTTTAAATCCTGGTTTATTATTCACCATTATTATGGGTAATTTACTGGAGGAGACAAACTTTCTTATCATGGAAGAAATAGACAAGTATTATTATAGTACATTTGTCTTAGAATTCTTATATATGTTTAATAATTTTAAGAAAACTAGAGTTAATTAAGACGACAAACACATGCTTAAAAATAATCCTTCTTCTTTCCAAGAACTACAACCGGTTACTGGCCAAGGCTGTCTCAGTCAGCTTAGACAATCTTGATATATTTGATGCTATGTTCTTTCATCGGTTAACTCCCAAGTCCTTCAAGCCCTTTTATATTTTATCCATCCACGTTGTGTTCTCGGTCTTCCTCTTTTCCTTCTTCTCTCTGCAGTTTGGAAAGTTATTTTCTTAACAGGATTTTTATCACTATATCGAATTACATGCCTCAGCCACCTTATTTGAGAACCCTTGATCACTTTGACTATGTTGGGTTCTTTGTTTGCTGACAAATAATTACGAAAATTAATTTTTTGATCAAAAAATTAGCAGAGTCATTATCTACACCTTGCAACAAGATTTACTCAAATTTACCTATTTATCTGTCACTTAGAGTCTTTCTTTTACATTAATACTTTCCACTGGTTCTTTATTTTAACTGCATTCATGTGGACGCGGTAGCCTAGATGGTCACAAACTCGTGGTCAGTGTTGTCCACGTACGCTCGTCTCTTTAAAAACCATTCAGAACGATGCTTTTGCACTTTACTTATGTGTTATTTTTTATAGGAATGGGTAATATGCAATTCGAGCTCTCTCTAGTAATCTATTAATTTACAGTAGTTGAATAAGCATGGGGTCGATACAAAACAATTAAAGTTGATAGATTTTAATTTTATCATAATCCTTATACTCCCATGTTCTTGCGTAATATAATATACACTTATATTTTAATACAGAGATAGAATATCTCACTACGTATGGACTTACATGGATTACTGAAGATAATGGTAACAAGAACGGATCACTTCATAACGCACGCATTGCTGAAAGACAAAAATTTACCGAACCAATGAATAACTCTGAGGATGAGATTCCAACCTAAGCTAAAAGGAAAAAGAGTATATATATATATATATATTATATGTAATGCAAGCTCTCTATTAATGATAAGAGTACAATCGATCAGCAAGAGACGCTCGAATCTTGTTAAGAGTCAGAAAGCGTAACTTTCCTACTTAAAGGAGAAAGGGGATATTTATTAAACTTTCTCTAGTGATGCATGTTTGCTGATTCCAGTAGTCTTAGTAGAAGATTACTTCTGGTTTGGTCAAAGGTTAACCCCGATTATTTTCTTTATGGAAGTAAATCCACTAAGTTCTTGGCACAAGCGGACAATAGAAAGCTTTTGAAAATTTTTTTCTCACTTGGGAAAGCAAATACACAGTAGGCTGGAACGTAATATTTATTTATTTAAGCATAGATGTTTTGTTAAGTATAAGGGGCATGTGTTAAAAGAGGCTTATCGTGATAGATTCACATTATTATGAATTGATCAAATTATTATATTACATTTTTATGGAAGTTCTTGACAAATTTGTCAGGCATCATTTCTTAAAGCTAAATTAAACCTTAAAAAGCCTCAATGGGAAGGTATTCTTAAACTAAAATTAAAAAAGGTTCGAAGAATTGTTAAATGTTTTATTCTTTGCAATTCTGTTAACTAGAATTAAGAAACATACTATCTTCAATTTTCAAGAAATACAACTTCGTATTCTTAGGAGTTGGTTTTTTATCGTACTTACCCACTTATAGAAACTGAAAACTTTGTAAAGTAGTAAGCTCCTGGACTGTTTTTGAGATTAATATCTGAACATATTCAATAGTCTCCAAAGTCATTCTTGACCAATCGAATGTGTTCTCAAATTTAACCAATTCAATTTTATTTAGCCTTTTGAAGTATACGACTTAATGCTTAGTTAGTTTATAGTACATTTTATCATTTAGGTTATATTATATTGTTCTCAATTTATTTGGAATACAATATATTTAAGTGCTTGATTGATTGATTGAATATTAACGTCGCACTGTTTAGCTACACGAGGGCTTTTGGCGACGGACCACTTAATTTTGAGCCATGGTCAAGTGACGTGGACGACACCTGAGCTGGTACCCCCCTCTCCTAACTACCACACCACACCAACGGGAGGACGTTTCAGCTCTCGACAGATTTAACGTGCATCGCTGCCCTACACGGCGGGTCTTTAGTGGTACTGGTCTCGAACTCGTGACAAGATATATTTAAGTGCAATAACAGTATTGAATTTATGATTTAAGAATTATGTATAAATAAAAGTTATAAGCGGTGGAGAATGATCTGAATCATGTTTATTTTTCAAATGTTTCTTGTCTGGAAATAACCTTTTTATCCGTTCGTTACAAAAATTTTACTATCAAAGCTGCCTTTCAAGTTTATTTGCTACGGAAAAGTGCTGTAACTCTATAGTTAGGGACCATGGTAGTTTGGTTGGAAAAGTAACGGATTTGTAACTTACGAATTGCGTGTTCGGGCACAGTCCTTCTAAACAATGTATTATAGAGGGAATAAAGAACATTAACAATTTTGGGCTCACAGTGTTTCTATGTAGCGTATTGCGGCTGCAGGGAATGGGATTTAAACTCAGGTTTCTTGTTATCTTTGACCGTGATTTAAAACTACGTTGTACATTCGTTATAACGCGTTATTCGTTGAGCAGATTTATTAAATCTGAAACGTTCAATAAACAAATAAACTAGGAGATTAAAGGCATGAGTTTCTTAACATAACGACCCTATGAAGTCCTTATTTCCCCAAGAATTTGCCATGCTGAATGATGGGGCTGTTTGTACTGGTGGATGGAGCTAAAAGTTTTTTTTTATTGTGAAATAGAAATTAAAGGTGTGGTTCCAGGTCAAATATCTATTTAGTCGCTTGACCTTGCGTAAAAACTACATTATCTATCACCTAAAGCAGAGGTGGCCAACTTTTGTGTATATAAGATCGACTTTTTATTTCAGATCCATTCGCGTTTGACTTTTACGGTAAATTATGTGTGGCGTTTGACTTTTACGGTAAATTAT
>BMAV01000532.1:527051-537380 GCA_019973955.1 Trichonephila inaurata madagascariensis | reverse complement strand
CATCGCCCTCTCCTTCTATAACCCCCCCCACCTATCTTTACCCACCTCCCTTGACCCCTTCCCAACAATTCTCACTCACACACACACACACACACACACACACCTTGCTTATATTACATTCTTTTCATTGGTTGATATAAAGGGGTAGTTTATTGTTTAACGGTGTCGTGCAGTGTTTACACAAACATGCATTTGCTAATAGTCAATTTTCATTTGATACTGAAAATTTGTTAAGAGCAAATAACAAAATAATTTGTATTACAATAGATACGTAGTAGCAAGTTGTATTTCGAAAATATTAATTTGAATTTAAGATGTAAAAGACTCCGTTAATAAACGCAAATGAGTAATTATGGTTTCAACTACTGGAGTAAAACATTTCTTATTGAAAAACCATGTTGCTGTAAGTCGGTGTTTATGTCGTGGTTCAATGTCTAACGGGTCTGAAACCTACAACTTCTTAATGATCATTGCTAACTTGACCGTCATGTAGAAGTAAGGTCTCAGCATATAATTTAATGCAGCTCAACCTCAAAATCCGAATATGGGGTTTAGTTTGGAAATTTGTGATTTCGACGGTGTGTTTATTTCTTAACACGGGCTTAGAAATAAGTTGAGAAATTTATATATTTAATTAAACTGTAAAATATCCATAAACCAGTCTCTTTAAAATATAATATTTTATTTTGTATTATTAAACTAATTAAAAATAATGAATTATTCATATGCATAATGATTTTTTCACTCACAATCTAAAATATAAACATACAATTTTGCGCATGAAAGTCAGTGAGATGTATAATTAGTCAATTTTTTTATATAAATAGAAACATAATGTTACTTTTCCAATCATTGCATGAAATAGAATTTCTTCAAAAAATCAGTTTATCACGAAAGAGCAGAGGTGTGATGTTGAGTTATTTTAAGTATAAGATTAAGCTTTAAAAGAAGTGTAATATCATAAATATACCTCAAGTAGCCTCTAGAATAAAGAGGGGTTCCAAACATGTATTTTACATGCATTGCACATATGCAGTTATATTTTTATTATAAGGATTCTATCTATACCTTTAATTTTTAGGAGTTGTTTTTAATGGCTGTGGCATACTGTAATAAATAAAACCGGTGTACCAGATTTTAATTATTTTATAGATCAAGTTAATTATTATTCAGAACTTAAATGTCTTAAATGCATCCTGAGGAGCTGATAAATGAATGCAAAATTTTTCTTTTCAATAGACTTTACTTCGTCGATCTTTTAAAACGCACTCTGTTAATCAATCAACGACATGCATACTTAACAGGAAAATAGACACAGGTTTGGACATTAATTCACTTCCCTTGTCTCTTCCACTACCTTCCTCCACCTAATAATTGCGTAGATTTTTCGAGGGAACTTAACCGTAGAAACCATCCATCTTGTTCATTAGTTTTTAATTTTTCCGAAAATATTTAAAAACGTCGTTTTTGAAGTTACTGAAGGAATCGATGATTTTTATTCTTTCCAACTGATTTATGTCCAGAGCTGAACTAATTCCGTCACTTACAGGTACAAAAGAAGTGAAAGCGTTGGGTTGGATTCTTTGGACTTCACTTAGTGTGTTCTTCATAGATTTAGTGTTTAATGTGTTGAGCTAATGTTTAGAAGCTTCAAACAGAAAATTTTCTTTCCATTATTGGTTTAAGAAGCGAGTTTTATTTGTTAAACTTAAGGGAAAAAAAGAAACTTTTCGAAGACCAGAGATGTTAATTGCAGCTGCTAAGATTCAGAAAGAAAAATTAATTGCTTGCAAGGGAACCGTAAATACAGTTTTGTTTTCTTAGACACAAAATTGGATACAGAAACTGAATTAATTATACTTTTAAGGGAACGTTTGCATTATTTATATTTTTATGAAATTTTTACTATACTTATAAACATTATTTTTTACTAAATATTGTATAAATTTAAACGTTCTTATGCTTTAGTTTGCAATGATGAAGTATTCATTGGAATAATAATTATCTTTTCTGCTTTTGCTTAGATATTCAGACAAGTTGGTATTTTTATTACATTAATGCGTTTACAATGATCAAATGGGAATACTTTTGAATACTGTTTGAATAGGGCAAAAAACCTCGATTTACTCATATTAAAATGACACCTAACTCTTAACAATGGAAAATAAACGATGAAGTAATGAATATTGGCTTTCGAAATGCTTGAGCTGGTTCATCTTTTTTACTTCCTGACTTTTTGCGTTTGACATTGTTAGACAACCCATTTCTCTTTCCCAGTGACGATGTGCTTCAAAATGGATAATTTTCTTCAAGTTAAGGAAGTAAATCACAGAGACGTCAACACGTGATGACACAAATTTCTTTCCGTGAGAACAATTAACTCATATGTCGAGCTTTGTTGTTAAATCTAAGCCTTCCAAGTGATCATAAGCAGTTAAATTCGATAAATGTGACCTCTCAGGGATCTCAAGAGTTATTATTTGCCAGTTTTGTATCAATTAATGCCTTTATATTGTGTCTTTATCAGCTTCAACTGGTCTTACAGAATGTGGTGCATCTTCAACGTCAAAAATGCTGGATCGAAATTCTGTAAACCAGTTTTGGCACTGGGTTACTGTCAATACATCTTTTCCATGTACATCGGCTAATTTTTTCTTGCTTGAACAGCATTTTTACTTTTTAGATAATAAAAAGGTAAAACATGCCGAAAATGCTGTTTTTCATTCTACATTTTTGAAAGGCACCAACCAAAAACTACTGCATACAATCAATTAGACATTTTCACAAGCAAGCCTTGCTACGTCAGCTCTTAAAACATATAATTATTATGTGGCTTAAGTGTGTGAAGCTGGGCGTGAAAAAATACAATTAAATCCTCTGTAGGGAAAAAATGAAATTACTTTCCGAACAACTCAATATTTCACTCTGAGTTTGAAATTATAACTGTTGAAAAAATGCTTTAACTGAAACAAAAGTTCTGAATTTTGGGTTGTCTTGGAAAATCTCTAAGGGAAAACGCCTTTTCTTCTTGTTTCTTCTTTGGATTTTACTTCTTTATCATGATAATTAGCTTGAGTTTTTACTGATTCCATTAAAGGTTGTCAAATGGTATAGTAGAAACTTTTTAAATGTCAAATTCGACAATATTTCAATATTTTCGTGTGGTATACACTGACGCAGAGATGAATGATATGAGGAACAAGAGAGTGATCCTTTCATAATGTTTGAAAGCATATTCGTCGTCACAGTGGACCATTGAATAGTTTTTCCAAAACATAGTAATGGGAAATTAAATCAATCGCTTAAAAAATTATATCTCCTGATTTAAAAAAATATTAACTGACATATGATTAAATTTTACCAAAGAATTAATTAATCGTGGATTTGTTAAAATTCTATATGTTAAGATTTTAAAGATCTGGAAAAATTTTTTACTTTGAGTTAGTTATATTAAAAATATAAAATTAATACTTATAGACAGTTTATTTTACAATATTTATGATATTTTCCACGCAAGAGAAGCTACAATTGATTAATTGATTTTTTATAAAATATATAATGTCACAAAATCATATAAGATGTTTATAATGTTAAACGGTATTTTTCTTTCAATATTTATTTTTATAATGTGATTTTTCCTTTATCTGTGTAAAGTCTATTATAATATATTTTTTTTATGGATTGATTTTAAAGAATAGCAAAAAATTATGCAGAATAAATGACTTTTCAAACATGTCTGGAAGATGGATTGTGTTTCTATTAATTTAAATCACACAATTTCTAGCTAATTCTAAATGATCGGCTATGACTGAACCTGAAAGGAATTCTAGATAGGAAATTATGAACAATCGAGAAAACTTTCCACTATTTTCTGATACATGGATCCTCTATTTGGCTCAAAACGTTTCTCATGTACGTTGAAAGATCTCATCTAATTTATTTAATATACTTGGACAGCTTTCTCACTACGTTCTAAATGGATTATGATAACCTTAATGGATTTTGATATAACCGCTCAGACGCTATCAACGCAGACGTGTAGAATTCAGAGGTACCTATAATTATAATGCAGATATACAATCGATAATTTCTAAATAAGGTTTGATTAGTTTGAAAATATTATTTTAAGTTATAGATTTGATTAAATTACTGTTTTTTTTTGTTTTTTTTGTGGCAAACTTTTGTAAATGAAAAAAAAAATCATAAATTGGGCAAACTATGAGTGATTACATGGTTTTTAATAAAATCTTAGAACATTCTGAATTAACTTGTTCACGAAACCATACAAGTATCATTTACCACATCAGAAGCAGTTTGGGAAAGTAAACAAGTAGTATAAAAAAAAATCAGTCAATTCCTACTTAAGTCAACAAAGAAAATTTTTTATTTCAGTTACTTTTTATTAAATAGTTACAATTAATATAAATATGTATATACATACGACAGAGTCCCACTATTAAGTGGCAAAATAGAAAGCGATTTCCCATTTTCCTTTCTATATATGGTGTGGGACTATTTTTGTTTGTTTGTTACTGTTTATTACTTAATTATATTTAATTATTCTTATAAAATAGTATAGTAAAATAGAAATCACATTCTCAGAAATTAGGCCATTCAGATGGGATTCGAACCTATGTCCTTCGGATTAGAAGTCCAACGCTCTATACCTAGCGCTACAGGAACACAACGAACGATTTTCCTTTCTATGTATGCTGATAGACTATTATTTTTGTTTGTTACTATTTATTCATTTTTTAATTTAATTTATGAATTAATATTTGAAAAGACTATTGACATCAAGTGTCATCCCCTACAAGTTTAAAAAAATGTATTTGAACTTGAAATGGATGAATAGAATGTATTTTATTAACGTTAAAAATTTGAATGAGGTATATATATATATATATATATATATATATATATATATATATATATATATATATATATAGGGAGAGAGTGAACTAATAGTAGGAATTAAAAAAAACTTTTTTCAAAAACTTTTACTGCTCTAATGAATAAAGCATACAGCTATTTGAAATAAATTGATATGTATACCATAATAATCAAATAATCACAATAAGTAGAAAAATATTTCAAGTCAGGATAGGTCGAGTCAAGAACTAACTCAAAATAAAATGTTTAAATTTAACTTGAATCGTAAATCAATCAAATGATTAAATTGAAGAGTCATGTATAACTGGCAAAGTGCTACGTGGGAATTATTTCACGATGAAGTATTACAGCTCTTGCGTTTTGCTTCACTTAAGTTTGCCGAGAAAGCTTTCAACTCTTTTTTTTTTAAACTTACGATGCTAAATCAACATTAATCAGGCACTTGCTTTTTTTTTTCATCAGTTGAAGGATGTGATAAGATTCTTCATTTAGATAATAAACGAATTTTGCTCTTAATGTTATATTCTTTGAGCTTGCACATAAGTACCATGATTTTAATATTATTTTACACAAAATTAGTGCATATATCTAAAGCTTTAAAAAAAACAACTTTTGATACAATTGTAAAATTGCAGGCAAGTTTATACAGAGAATTTTTTTTTCATGTGTGATTTTTTTTATTTATTCAATATTTATATAGGTTAGAAAAAAAGAAAGAATAAAGAATATATGTGTTTAATAAAATTATAGAACACAGTGAAAGTTTCGATGTAATTTTGATTTACACACATATTTTATGTTAATTATACGGTAATTTATTCATAAATGCTTATGAAATTTATTATGTGTATAATGATTTTCAATACTAAACATATACATGTGATACTCTCACACTTGGCTTAAGGTATTTTTGTATTAAGGTAATATTTGTCAGGTTGTTGCAGTCGGGGAAAGGATGAAAAGAATTCTTATAGTTAAAAATCCACATTTACTGATGATCACAAGCATAAACCAAGCATCAACATAAAAAGAATATCACCAATACAAGCACATCTAAGACATTTCCCAAAGGTGTTTCTTTTTAATCCTCAGGATTTCAGCCCTTTATAGTTTGGGTCAATCGAAAGCTGTTAGAATCATATGATTTCCGATAAATATTTTCTGATTGGTCCGAATACGTGGGTGATGCAAGTTTGCATCATCCTATTTTAAACAAGCTAATGTTTCAATTTTTGAGGGAGATAAAATTGTGGTTATTTCCCGTTAGACGGGTAAAATAAAATTTTCACGTGAAGTCTTGGAGGAATCAAGACCATTTTGAATTAATATTCCTCCTGAGAAAATTGAAGTGAATTATTACGCACAGATACACACAGACATGGTATGTAATAATATTTTATCTTTCAAATTACGGTTCATCATCAACTGATTTAAATCAGTTAAATATTTTTCAGTATCTTTGGGGAAGTTAACATTTGGTTGCTTCTGAAATCATTGGCATTTTATTCACGAGTTTCTAAACCGAGAATTTATTTCTCCTGCAAACTGAATAAGAGTATTGAACAATTGGATTCCAATACATCCTATTGTTGATGTTCCAAATAATAAGAGATAGATATTTATGGCTTGCACGAAATCTTCCAGAGCCATAATACCAAGTAGGTTATTACGATTCTTTCTTTTCAGAATAAGTTATTCAAATACAACTGTTTAATCCTTAAATTCAGGAGTATTAGATCTTTTCTTGGGATAATACAGAAGTAAAATTTCATGTTTTTCAACTATTTTTTTCGATTTTTCTCTTTCCTTTCAATCCATAACTTTAAATACGTCATATTAGGAGCAATTTATTGTTTCGTTGCATGAATTAATATGAATCCGAAGAACATCATACAATTCGACTGAAGTTAAAAGTAGTGAGTAAATCAGGTTACCAGAAGACACAACAAATATGTCTTCATGTTTAATGAAATTAAAATTTTAATTCGTTATACGTAAATTTTATAGACAGATAAGCTGAATCAAATAACGGTAATATTATGAGGTGTCTTTTCTAGAGACTTGCTTTTTTGATAAATCGAGAAAGTTCATGTACGCAAAACGGATATTTTAAGAAAATATCCCATTTTGTTTCCGATACAGTGAATCCATTGAATCATTTGCAAGATTTTCAGCTTTTTCTTTATTGTACCAAGATATTTCTTCCCAAAATTCAATATTTTTAGACTTGAATCAAGTCGAAAAAATCTTCTTGGCATTCTACTCTAGAAAATAACTTGAAGGGATCTTTGTGTATGCATATATAAGCGCGCGTTTTTATGTTTTCTGAGCACAAATTGGATTACATTTGGCGTAAAATCCAAAAGGAATTTTAAGTGCCTCTGAAGAAAAAGGATGGTAATTTTTTTATGCACGCTGTAGGATTTCTCAAATCTCTGTATACATTCTTAAGAGAGAAATTACTAGTAGAGTATTTATGTGGTGAATAACAAATACTTAGACATGTTTTTTTTATGGTACGATACAGTTCGTTAGCTGTATATATATTGTTTTAATTTTAAAAACAACGCATTGGAGATTTTTAACAATTTTGCGTGCTTGTGTTATCTTTAATGGCTTACTTAAGTTAACTATACAATATGTAATATATGTGTTTTACAACTAATATGTTTCTTTGTTTTAGTTTAATGCTATTTCCATGATATTATTTTGCATTTCAATGTGTACACTTAGGTTACGAGACATTTTAAAAACACAATATTTTTCCTGTATAAATAACAATATCTTAAAAAGTTTTTTATTTGAAGGGTTCATATGAAATCCTCATCACCTGAACTTAGAATAGAAAGTTCATTGCCAATATATAATATAATGAGGTTATTTATTTAAAACAGATCAATTTTGGTAAATTATTTTAATCATCAAGAAAAATTTTAACTAATGTTTAAAATATAGGTTTCCAACCTTTTCTGAACTGGCGCCCCCTTTTCTAGTGAATATTTCGATGCCGCCCCCTCACATTCTAGAGAAATAAGAGCACACATAATACATGATAAAAACAAGAATTTAAAAAACATATTCTATTACTAATAGAATACATTTTTAAAATTTTTTTACTTGCGAATCTGAAATAGCTAGTGCCACAAATATATTTAAATGTGTAATATTATATATTTTAGTTTTGGATAAGATATTGTTGGAACTGAAACGCGCTATTGAATTTCTTCTTTATTTAAAAGAGTGGAATAAATGTTTTAGCTTACCTGTTATATAAAGACGCCTTTGAAAGAAGAATTTGATGATATAAAGAAATTCACAATAAACTATTGCTTTCAAAATAAAAAAAAAATTGACAGTTTCAGCCTTTAAAGAATCACTCGTTAATTTCTGGTTAACGTATTTACTTATATTTTTTAGATAATATACATAATGAAATGCAGTGGACGAAACATTTTTCCTACTGCTCACAGACAAAGACAGCACGTACATTACAGAAATTAAAATTTATTATATCATTCAATTTAATGTAGGTCTGAATGTAATGTAATCTTTAAGTTTTTTATCTACCTTCCGAACTGCCGAAATATGTGAATTTACGTAGACGTGATAGAAATGATTTAAATACATACAATCAACATAAGGTAACCAGTATCAAAGTTTACTTTTGTTAGTACAAAATCAGAGATTTTTATTTAGTCTTTTTAGACTATATTTAGTTAATCTGCTGAACCCCCTCCGTGACATCTCAACGCCCCCTAATTTTCTCTGGGTCTTTTATTGTCCCCCTGAAAGCCTCAAACGCCCACGTTGAGAACCTATGGCTTAAAATCTTATTTCAATTTTCTGACAAAATTTTTTTTGTCTTGAAAATTTTATTAATAATTAGTTTTCATCTTAGGTATTAATTAAACATTAACTATTTTCATGTTCAAAATAATTTGTCTTCTTATAAAATAGTTACTAATATAATTGATTTTTATCAGAACTATATAACACGTTTGATTTTCGTATCTCTGGAATTTATATAATGTGAAACAAGTAGTATTGCGAATAGTGAAAAATGTAACTAGCATTGTGTTTGAAAATAATGTTCATCATAAAAGTAATAAATGAAAATTTGATAAATAAATATGTGAAGCTAAGGTGAGAACACGACTTTCTTGGTCATATTGATATATATTCAGTTTTCAATAAATTCGATTCCTTTAAATGGAGTATGTATTTTTTACTCCTTTAATTTTTTTATTATTTAATTATTTTCGAGCATAAAGAATTGAATAAAAGCAAAATTGTTTCCTATTTTTGTATAATGAGGAAGATTTATACGATAATTTAATTTATTATGAACAATAACGATTATAATAAAAATTACTAATTTTACATGAGTTGAAATAATACATGCAGTTACAACAACATTGGATACATCAGGTAACACAGAAAGTTCTGTCGCATTTTTGAGGAGAAAAAAATACGTGTGTATTTTTACAAAGAATGATTTTATTCATCCAAACCTCCAAATACAGTTTGGACAACTTTTTCAGCGAAATTTAATTTATAAATTTCATTTTTATAAAGCTGCTCGTTTTTATGTTCAAAAATTGTCGACAATGGTATTTTATCTCTTTATTTTAATAGGTAATAATCTAATGGATATATGTCTGGGGGTGGCAAAAGAAGGGCGATGAAGAATCTTTGACCCTAAATGCGTAAGCTTTGTTTGATCTCAACTGTATCAAGTAGTCATACATTACCTTTTTTCTCTCTAATGGTCTGCATACTGGCAACTAAGCCTTTGCAGACATGGCCCCAAATGTGAGAGCCATTTCATGGTGGTACCATCTAGTGGCGGCTCTAGCTACCATTTATTCAAAAGTCGTCCATTACGAATTTACTCAATTTTCGTTACTTTCACATTTTGTATAAGTGCCTTCGTATTGTTTCCATACCTACTTTGAACGCTTTTGTAATTTGTTAAGCAGAAATAATTTTCAATAATTGTCTCCAATTGTCAATATTTAAATTTGACGGTTTTCTTGAACTGATATCGTCTTTTAGGGACTTAGTGTCGTCTTTGAAGCCTTCTCTGGGCTGTTTTGGATGTAACTGTATTTTCTTCGGACACAGTGAAATTTTTGTTGGTTTTGTAGCGATAGTCCTTAATTTAAATTAATAAAATAACCATACATTTATTGCACTGTGCGTCCCAAAGTTTTTAAGAGTTAGAATTATATTTTAAATTAAAGTAATCTGCATCGACGTTCAGTCTATAACTAAAGTAAGACACATGCTAAAGTAACGAAGGAACAATTCTTAGAGTTTCATTCAATAGCAAGTAAAAAAATCCTTGGAATTATTTTGTATATTTTAAAAATGGGAAAACGATCTCTTGATATATATATATATATATATATATATATATATATATATATATATATA
>BMAV01000532.1:506885-523118 GCA_019973955.1 Trichonephila inaurata madagascariensis | reverse complement strand
ATATATATATATATGCAAGGATAATTAAATTAGATTAAAAATTAAATTCCCTATCTAGTAATTCACTTTTATATTACCTTCTCACCTCTTCAAGTATCAAACTAATGACCCATCTATTTTTTCAGAACATATGGCCTAGCCAATAAACATGTCTAATTCCAGATCGTTATATTTAATAGCCCTATATGTCAGCATTAACTTTCAAGAGCACTCATGAACGCCACGATCGGTGTTTTAAGTGTTTAACCCACTTAAGATATTCGGTGGCGTTCTTTTTTCTCTCTCTACCTCTTGCGTCAGATGATGTCTAACTTTGATCAAATAAAGACCTTGTATATATATATATATATATATATATATATCGTGTGTTAGTTGCTATAATATTTATTAGAAATCTCACCAAAGAAAATTAGATACATGGGGATAAATTTATATTTGGGGTTGTAATACTTACTAGAAATCTCTACAAAGCAAGCAATAAAATGCTTGAGAACTTGTACAGGCAAACGGATTACAGATATTCTTGGAAAATTGTAGAAATCTGACCTAATGTGCAACGTATGGTACAAAAATGGTTTCACCACTCAAATATGGACATATCTTCTTTCAATAATTAACTCCCCTCATAAAGATAAATAATACGGAAATTATGATTGAGCTTTATTCAATTCTTTTGCAACTTTTTAAATATAAAGCATTACAAACTCTTTAATCGGTTTCCATGGAAATATTTATTTAGAATCCTATAATTGTAACAGCCAGAAGACTCCAGAATGCTATGTAAGTAAACAACTAGCTTTTTTTGCCACTGTACTACTGAAGGCTTCCAGTCATCGTAATTCTGGCTATACTTCTATTAACACTTTTAAATTAAAAAGAGAATTATCATCGTTTTATTTTTCAGTGTTAACTACTTTATACCTTTAAGAAATTTAAGGGGAAATACTTTTACATTGCTAAAGTAAATCAGCAAAGTCACAGTTAGAGAGTTGGCCGCATTTGAAGTTACCAAGTGAATCCCCCTATTGTTAATTAATTTTAGAAGGATAATCTAGAAATACATTTCCTTTCATCCTTAAGTTTATGCAATACATTAATTTTATAATAGTTTTTGTAAGATATTTAATGATAAGTAAATTTTTTTTTTGAAAAATACTTCAATTAGTCAGCAATAAAATAAGTTAAAAGGCATTTGAAAATAAGGTTATGATAGTTTCTCAAAAGGTTTAAAGCATCCGACTACTTTCGGAACCGTGATTTTGCAAAAGCGTATAAATGGATAATATTTATGATATTTAGTGTCACTTAGATTAGAAAATGTATATAAAATTGTTTTAAGAATAGTATTACACTAAAAAAATTATTTAAGTACAATATTTTGACAAAAAAAAATGAACATAGAATGACCCATTTTCAAAATAGTCTCCTTTTGTGAAAAATACTTCTATTATAATAATGTTTTGCCTGTATATAGCTCAGACCTCTCTGTACAGAGGCTCAAATAGATTTTTTGAAATATATAACTTAGAAGTGGGTTTATCCATGTTTTACGACAACAGAGGAGAGAAATTTTAAGAAAACAATGCTGATAATTATTTCAATAAGTTTCAACTCTGAAAATAATGTGAATTTTTCAAAAATAATTCTTGAGTCTCTGTAAAAAGGTCTGAGCTATATACAGGCAAAATATTATTATTATAGAAGCATTTTTCACAAAAGGAGAACATTTTGTAGAAAGGTTATTCTAAGTTTATTTTTTGCCGAAATATTGTATTTAAATATTTTTTTTTGTCAAAATGTCCTTGAAACAATTTTATATATGTATTCTAATCTAAGTGACACTAAATATCACGAAAATTATCCACTTATGCGCTTTTTTAAAATCACGGTTCCGAACGTAGTCGGATACCTTAAAAGAGTTACACGTTTTATAAAATTATCGTATAGTATATATATATATTTTAACTTACATTTTTTTTTAAGAAACTTCTGTCTGCAATGCCCAGTTTTTATCAAAACTTTTTCACGAATTTGCAATCACTCCTCCTATATGAAAGCACATCTCAGGTGAAAAAATAAATCTACCTTAGATACCATTATCTTATTAAGAAATTCTATCCTTCCTCTGTGAGATATATTCGCCACAAAAATCATCGACTGGTGGGTCGTAATGATTTATGACCATTCAGAGCCATAAATTCAGAAGAAACATTTTTTCTTCACATTCACCTCACTAGGAGACGAAGACTGTTGTTTGATTGATTTCCTGCAGATAGGTCGAATTTTTTGAAGTTTATACAGCTGCTACGTCAAAAAAATGGCTTTAAAATATCCCAAATTTAAGGTTAATTAAACTTCAGAGTCACTGAAGAAATAAATGGAAATGAATGTGGAATAGATTTTTCTCTTCTAGAGAAGCATTGAATGTATTTGAAGTTATGGCTTAAAAAAAGCTGGTCAATTTTTATATTTAGTTTTTATCTATTTTACCATGAAAGTTTTTGCTCGTGTCTTTTCAGTTGTTTAAATTGCTGATTATTTGATGACATTATCTTCCCAAAGTAGAGTTTTAGAATTCTGTGAGTTTTCAGACCTCAAATGTTAAATCCCCAATGAGTTTTCTTAAGATGTAAAAAGCAGAATATATATGCAAAGTCAGTATTATTTTTGAAATAAAAAATTAAATTAGTTAAATAAAATCACACAATTGATTTAAAAATATTTATTGGCATAAATGAACAGGAAGTAAAATTCATAAGCAGAACATTGCTTTTCTGGAGAAAATTGGTTGATATATTTGTCTTCGAAATATGTGATGAAAATTTTATGACTCCTACCCTTTAGAACAAATATTGTTAAGTTAAACTTTGTTTTAAGGGCAGGAAACCTTCCCCGATATTTACCTGCACCACTGGGCTGCAAGAAAGATCAAATAGTGTAAGGATAAAATTCCATTAAATCAGTGCTTCTCAAACTTTCAATACTTGCGACCCAATATTCAACCATAATTTTCATCATGCCCCCCTCCATACAATAACAATGTATTGTGAATTCAATAATACGATATTTAGACGCTAAAACTACAATACGACTTAAACCTCTTAAGTACCGTCGGCGTATATAAACGTTTCGCTCAACAAGTGAATAAATTGTCCCGAGCGTATATATACGTCTTTCCGAAATACGATTTTTCTCTGTGCACTGCTATCTATAAAATTATTCCGAAGGCTTTGAAATGCAATAAAATGACCTAGACAATATTTACGAAAGATTCACTTATTTCAGAGGATTTGCTTATTCATTTCCTTTCTCCTCCTCCAATACACCACATACACGTGCATACTTGCAAAACGGTGGCACTGGGGAAAGAATAGTGTAACCTTTAATCGGCAGTTAAGGGATTAAATATAAACCATGTAAATTATGAATATAAGTGTTAATTTTTGCATATAATTTTATATGTGACAAGCTCGTGGGGTCACTGGTAATTATAAAACTTGTTCTGAACTTAGTATTGTTAAATTGATTACAAAATACATTGCAGTGCTGATACTTTGTGACATGGTCGTTCTATGGCGACCATATCTTTGATTGTTAGCGTGAATTAGAGGTGTGGGATTCTCGAAATGAATCGACATTTTTAAATTCTTAATATGACTTTATTAAGAATATAACTTAAATTTCTAATAAATTAGATAAACTTATATTAAGTGAGAATAAACCAAACACACAGCTGTAGTTAAACCTGATCGCGTAACTTAGATCACTTATCTAAATAATTATATTATCCGCCTACTTTCAATTCTGATAATATTACAAGTCCTAATATCAAATAATCAGTCCTACCTTGATTCAAGCTAAGATTCAATCACTGTTCAGAGACTTTTAGGCGCGTGCAATGGTATGCACCTTGTAGTAATGTCTAGAAATCTTGGTAACTTTATGATAGGCCGTCAGTCCACACTCGTATCTCTTCCAAACATAACTTTACCCTAAATTGCCATTCTGCTTACTGAAACTTCTGTTCTCTTAAAAGCTATCTTATTTGCATTTCACAATTGCATTTCACTTCTTGGATTTGGATTGGAAAAGATTTGCCATTAATCTTGGCCGTCAAAGAACCCAGAGGTTATGTTACAGAAAAGAGACGCGTGAGCCCGTCACAACTTTTATAAGTGTATTATACCAGTGTTAATGTTTTTTTATTTATTTTATATTATATCAAAGGGCATTTTGACTGTTTGCTTTCAATAAATTAATAATTTTTTTTAAATATTTTTTTCCACTTTTCAAGATGCTCACTTCCAGGTCCTAGGGTTATCACGACCCCCCTAGGGGTCCCACCCCACAGTTTGAGAAGTGCTGCATTAAATCTAAATATACTAAACACAAAAGTAAAAGATTAACACTAGAAATACTAAAGCTAAGTTATCAATGTCAAATGCCATGAAAAAATAAATCTAAGCATCTAAGCTAGAAAATGAAGTATCTGAGTAAAATAATAGTTTTTTTAGAAGATAATATACATAATAATACGTCATGATTACAAACATCGCGCCTAAGCGAAACTGTAACAGTACACCAAATATTAAGAAGAAAGATTGATAAATTATTAATATCAAATAAAAGCTAGAGATCTAAGGATAATTGAAAACAGCATTAAAACATTAAAACAAGTTTTTCTAAGAAAAAGTGTCAAGAAAAATTAAAACGAGGAAAACGGATCATAAAATATGTTTAAAATTTTAAACTGTGGTGCTATTTTTTTTTAATGTATGCGGAAAAATTAAAACTAATAAAATTTAAACATTTTAACCAGATAAAAAAAAAGACGTAATAAAAAATGAAAAAAAAAAGTTGGAATGATAATGAAAATTATAAAAGGACGATTTAAACAATAATTAATGAACTTTTTTAGATTCAATATTACACATATATTATCGTGAATCAATATGATATAAAAAGAATGAATAAAAATTGAGATGTTTGAATGCCAAAATGGTATCTTATTAAGTTAAAGGTATAAATTACGTCTTTTATAAAAAAAAATATTACTACTTTATTTTTGTTATCCTTAACATACTAAGTTACATTAAGGTAATATTTTGAGAGGAGCATTTCATACACATATTTAAACGTTATTTTATTGAATAAATATAAAAAAGACGGATTATTTAAAGTGCAACATACATTTGAATTAGCAATTATTGTAATGCAAGTAATTAATCTTTGTACCCAACTTTATAAACTTTTATATCAACCTGTGGTGAGCCTGAGCTTGCGTTAACGTGACAGGCAACAGAAGGAAGAGACATACTGTAAAATCAACACGTTTTATTTACGCTAATCCAGAATCTCGTATGGTTTCAATTAGGAAAATGGAGAGAGTTAATCTTAATTATTTATAAATGTTACTTATCTTAACCAGGTGAAAAGTCAGGCAGGAGTATTGCATTCGATTACTTGTACAGCTCCTGGCAATGATAACAAGAGTACAAGTCTTAAGCAAAGGTAGTCAACAAAACATGTCACAGCATAATTTAAACTATCACTATCTTTTGAGATTTTTCTGTCAACTTCTCGTCGAATTTGAAAATGATTTTTACTTTAAATAGTAAGACTCATTTGCATCTGTCAAGGTTTTTCATGAACAGAGGTTCCCAAAAACCAAAAAATTCATGAAAATTGAAAATGTTCCTCCACCCCCATCGAGAATAGTTTGCTAAAAGCTGGCGAAGAGAACCTATTACAAACCTTTGTATCTTTATTTATTACCGAGTTACGCTATAAGTATATGTACAAGCTAACTCCCCCATATAAATCCTACTAAGTTTTTATTATATGCTTATACATATTTTTAATTTCAATTATATATTTTTGTGTTGATAAAATTATGCGTATTTGAATACTATCAATGGTTAGTATATTTAAATTCAATTATGATCAAACTATACTTTGGTTACTTAAATAAGAATCAAGCTAATATTCTAAGTAATTTGAAATGAAATAATTAGCTAGATCTCTCGAAATTTAGATATATAGTCATAAAACAACTTTCGAATAATTAAATAGCGAATATTACTGAAATTCTAGAATTAATTTAAATAAATGTTAATTAGAAACTGTTATAGTTAAATGACGACTGTGTGTGAGAGCATTAATTAAGTTACATATTTTCTAATTATAGATAAGTATGGAATGTATTTTAAAAATACATAAAATTTCTTTTTTGTGAAGCCCTGAGACGATTTGGGAGAGATATTTATTATAAATAATGATCAATGGGTACTTGGAATCGGCGTCATTTTTAAAAATATATTCTATAAATATAAGGCCATTAAACAAAAACATTTGAAAGAAACTTCGATGAAATTCTGTCGAATTTCACAGAAGGACGAATCGATTTCTTATTTTTTGTAGCGTCATTAATGTAGTTCTTCGCTTAGCTTCTTTGAATCTTTCACCATTTCTTAAATAACCCAAATTAAAATGAGAAAAAAGCAATATGCCGAAAAATACATTTCATACAGTTAAATATTTCGATGAAGTAATGCCTCGCTAACCAGCAAGAAATGAATCTCATCGAAGATTCTTTCAAATGTTACTTAAGAAAATAAGCAATAACATGCAAATGAACTCATTAAATCTCGTGACAAAAGTTTTGTCTCGGGAAACTAATTTATCTTTGAAGAGAGTAAAACATTAATCATAGTGATATTAATTTTTTTCGCTGTAAAAATGAGAAACTCTGCTTTACATTTGAATGCCTTATCATAGAGACAGCAAAAGGCTTATCCCAAAGAAATTTCTGATATATGCTCCGCTTTGTCAGTCATGATAAATCACATTATTCAGGAATGCGGCCATATTGCAAATGCAAACGAATGTGGTAGAAACATTTTACAATAAAAATAAGTTACTAAGTTTTTTTTTCTTCTAAATAATGATTAAAAACGTCTCAGTTTCTATACTAAAATGAGCTTTGTAAAATATCTTTTTAAACTTCATAGTAAAATTTATTAATGTTGAAATTGCTAGCCTTAATACATCGACGAGTTTGGGAATTATTTGCTGTTTCTGTACAGCATAAAAATATTTCTCCAATCATTTGAAATTGGAGCGGAAATATTTTTATAAATATGCTTGAAAATTGATGCAATATATCAGAAAATTGTTGTAATATATATGAGCATTAAGATATATGCTATTTTAGAATGAAATCTAATATGTAGTCTTCAGAAACTATTTGATGATTAATTTATATAGTGAAGTAAAACATAGAATTGAATTATAATTAAATTGAGACGTATATCTTAAACTTGAAATACGTTATGTGTAAAATGTATGAATATAACTTATATATTTCTTAGCAAAGGCAATATTTATATTTTAGTGTATGAATATAAGTTGAAAAAATTTCTAGATGGAAATTGATGAGCTATAATACTGTAAGTAAGATTTGAGGAAGTTAATAAACCAGTATATAATTGATTTTTGTAAAACCGAAGCTGTGTCTCTTTTTGCTGATAATAATCCTTTCACAAACTGATTCAAAGAGGTATATATTTGATTGCTTTACTTATATTTCTATTAAAATTTCTTTTTCTGTTTTCTTGTTTTTTTAAATGGATATAATTTTTAACTGAATACTTACGCATTGTAAAATTGAATACTACAGAAGATTTAATATCATGTGAGTGCGAGAAAAAGGGATTGATAATACTTTTAAAATATTTCTTAAATTCAAATAGTTTTCATTTTATATTACATTTATAAAAGCTAAGATACGTGTGAATACTCTTTTCACAATTACTTTCAATTCAAAACAAACATTTCAATAAGAAGTCTTCATGATCAAACGAATAAATTTTACACTAAATTTATTCTAAAAACTTTTGAGTATAAAAAAGAAACGTAAGATGTTTCTTTAAGAAATAACATTATTTTTGTTTTTGAGTTTTTTTATACTTCAGGAATGAAGCATGAGACTGACTCAGAAGCGTATATAATCAAGCAGATAATATCTTCATAATTTTTATTTTTGTTTCTTTTTGTTTTATATTAATGATTTTAATTTAATGCAGTTATACGATCTAATAAGAAAGTAAAAGAGGATTAAATGGGAGTTTTTTAGCATTTTTTTCTGTTTTGTTTTAATTTCAAGGGATTTCATAAAGTCAGAAAGCAAAAGAATATATAGAACATTTACTTATTTTTCGTTATAAATTTTTGTAGATTTTCAGTTCGAGTGGTTAAAAAATAAAAATACAATGAAGTAAAACGTACGCGAATGTTAAACATCATTTCATCAAGTTTAACTTTTTATAATCTCGTTTAAGCCAATGCTCTAAAGAAATAATCTGTTATATTTTTATAGATTTTTTAAGCATTTCCATTGCTACTGCTTGCATACATGTATGCATCCTATTGATAATTAATTAATAAAAGGAATTAAGAACACAAAGGAGTTTTAAATTTTTAAAAATATTTTTTTCCGTAAAAACTTGGTAAGGAATTTTTGTTACTTAAAGAGCGTTATTAAAGAATTTTAAAAACATTTTTAACATATATTTTTTATTTGAGCTCTACAGACGTGTTTTTGTAAATGAAATAGCTCAAAAACTTTTTACTAAAAGGATTTCAAAAAATATTAAGGAATTAATACTGAATTATACTTTTAAAAAATTTCGCTTGAATCGCAAAGAGCAACTCAGCTGCTGCATACAAATTTTTTCCTCTAATTTTAGTTCTGGAAAATAATTTCGAATGCAATTTATTGCATAGGTTGCACTTGAAAAAAACTACAGTTCTGTAAAACTAGTCATGCTATTTATTTCGTTCCTTATTATTAACTCTTTTAAATAATGAAAATAAAGTTATACTGCAGATAATTTAAGTTTCTTGGAAACGAATAAAATATTGTTCTTGTGAAACTTTAGAGGATGAAGAAAAATTAGTTCTTAGATGATGTTAGGCGAATCTATGTAATAGCTTTTGCAAATCTTGCATCATATTTTTCGTAGAAGATAAGTCTGCTGGATAATGGAATATGTAGCGCCGAGAATCTAATTCTTTTATGAGCTAATTTTAAGAAACTTGTTAAAAATTGCACTTTTATTTAATGGACCTTTCATCATTTATTCTGATAACTTCGATGTACTTAGAGGCAGCGATATTTTAAGAAATGTGATTAGCATTACATTATTATTCCTTCCGATTCTTCTAGAAAAAGATTTTCAAAAAAATACTAGTAAAATACAGTTTTTAAAACTAATTAAATATGTCGAATACACAAAATATATCGTCTCATTATTCATCGTTCCAATTCTATGAAAAATCATAAAGTTGTATCATGGTGGTTACTTAGGAAAAAAATGAGTAGTTAAAACTTAAATCATTTGATGCTGTCACACGGTATAAGTGTTGTTGATTCAAAGATAATAGTTAAGTCATTGTGTAAATCATTTTGGCAATTATAAGGAGAAATACTGAAAACCTAAGACTTATTTTTTTCATTTTTGCAAGTGAAGCATATTAAAGGGAAAAAAATCGCTTAGTGCTTCTTTGAATCAAATTAAAAAAAAATATTGGGTTTGAATTAGAAATAATTGAATTGAATCCATTTTTAATGAGAATTAGAGTATTTTCTTATTTAAAATTAATGATTTGTTTTCTTGTCAAGGTTACCCTGTAAGATAGCTGTAGACTAAAATTAAACGATTACTTTATAAAGCACCGCGTACAACTAGTTTTGAGAGAAAAAAATCCCTGAAATAAAAACGAAAAATGAGAAAAATTATTATCTTTGAATGTGAGAAAAACTCTTGCCTATTTCTTATTTCATTTTAGAGATTCCTTGTTTGAAATTAAACAGGACTCCAATTAAAATATTAAAAAAAGTCATAAAAGTAGAGCACTTTTTACTTATTTTGCAGCCTAAAATAAATCTTAAATTCTCTAATTAGAAACAATAGTTAATTTTCATGATTATTAAGGTATAGTGGTTGTATCATTGAAGTTGTATACTGTTCTTAAACTGATGATAAATAAATTATACATTGAGTTAAAATTTTTTTCGTATGTAGTAAAAAAAATAAACCAACACGTATCATATTTACATTCCAGAATTTTTTACATTTGAATAAAGAGATATTATGTGGAAAGAAAGATATCTTTAACTAAATTTTGAAACAGAAACGTTCTTACATGCTTGAAACTGTTTTTTAAATGCATCTAAGTGCAATAGCTTACTACATATTTTAAATCACCAAAAATATCTGGAATCAAATAGATTTAGAGTATTAATATCATTTTCTTTAAAATTTTAATTTTTATTTAAATCCTTTTTTTAAAAAATACGCCAGCAACTTAAAAGAATTTAGACAATGGGTTACACACATAATTAAATATGTGAAGCTTAATCGCATTTACTTTATTTCTGAGTAGTATTTTTCTTCAAAATATATGAAAATATAACAATAAGTCAAGCGCATTTCTACAGACATTTTTTTGGTTCCAAAATGTGTGTGTGTTCCTATATATATATTTAATTTTTCAAAAATACACATATAATATCCACTATAAAACGAACTTGTAAAGTTTACACAAGAAACAAAAAAAGCACCATATTCTTTTAAATGTTGCTTAAAATAAATACTTCTGTTTTTTCGCAATGGGTATTGAAACCTGTTTTATTTTTCTTTAAGTGAGATTAAAATAAAAAATACCTCTTATTTAAATACCATTAAAATGCTCCAATGCTTATTTTAATTGTATTATAAATTAATACCCCATATTGTTATAAAATATTATGGTAATAAAAAATGCTAAAATTTTTGTACTGGAATGGAATTTTCAATTTTTCAGTTCTTTTCTTGTTATTCCTGCAAAACAACAACAAAAATAAGCAAACTGTTTCAAAACAAGGAGTTACTTGCAGTTTTCAAACTAAAGGAGCTACAATCAAATTTAAAAGCTAATTTATTAGAAATTTAAGAGAAGAAGAAAGAAACCAAAGTTTTCAATAAATTACTACATCCATAATAGTCGATGAAAATAACAATGAGGCACTGAGTAATTTTGGGTTTTATTTAACTAAGTAAATTTTTCGCATTTTTTGTAAATTTAAAACTTAATTTACTACCACATTGGGTCTACTTCGAGCCAAAATGAGCCTTAAGGGGAAAAGTAAGGTAAAATGTAATACGTTCAAAATAAGAACACTTAAATTCTCCAAGAAGTTTCCTCAAAGTTGATTGTTCTTTTTTCGAACTACGAGGTTGAGCTAATCCAATTGAGCCTTTCCTTTACTTGCATTACAAAAGTTTCTCTCTAATTTCTTAACCAAGATAATTTATTTCTTTCGGAATTTTCTTTACTTATTTTGTATAAGAAATGATAAACTTTTTTACGAATGTTCTTTCTGCTTTGAGTCTCCTTCCAAATTTTGGATTAGTAGCTTTTTCGTAGTTGCTTTGTGCATATGTAATTAGATCTATAAGTAATTATTTGGATGAAATTTAAAGTTAATTTTTGATAGAAAAAATTAAACACAAGTTCTGCTCTTAATTAATGATATTAAAGATCAGAAAGTTAAAATTTCGTTTGCTTTCACAACAGAAACTTTACGAAGCTAGTCATTGGTATACATTAATCTTCATAGTTTTATATCATAACTGAGATTCTTAATGTAACGTAGTTTTTTTATTTCCAATGGGGCTGAAGATTGGTTTATTACCATTGCAGACCTATCACGTTCTCTGTGGGACCGGGTGTCACTTTTTAAAGTGGCACCATATAAGTAGATACTAATTACTGTAATGTAATTGTGATTCCCAGTTTCCTCCCCATAGGAAAGAACTTAAACTCTGACGATGCAAAATCGTACTAGGAATTTAATTTTTTAGAGAGCACCAAACCAAACAGGCACTTTAGAGATCTTTAACATGCCGCGATATCTACGATATGAACGCTGTCGATTTTCTGCATCATGAAAATACACCGACTTTTGCCGAGGTCGAACCTGTGAACTTGGGTGTACAAGGCTAAGTGACAAACCAACTACGCCACCCAGTCTGCATGTAATGTAATACTGTTGAGTATTTGGTTAAATAAGTAAATAAATATTAATAATATGTATTAATCATATGAATTCAAATTCTAACTTTTGTTCAATAGTCTTTCATTTATTTATAAGTTTCATTAGAATAAGTAGTTTAATATTCAATACACTATATTATTATTTATTTTTTTTTCAAAGTATATAATATGTGTTGCTTACTTTTCATATGACAAACTGTGCAAATGATTTTTTTAGCTTTCCTTAGATATATTTTTGACTTTAGTTAAACGTCTGTATATATTTGCTGAAAATAATTACTTAAAGTTGATATATATATATATAGATTTGAAATAAACAATAACTAACTTAACTGTTTTAAAATTTATTTCGGATGCATTTTAACTTTTTTAAATTTGGGTGATTAAATTATTGAAAACACACAATTTGTTCTTCAGTCGATGCAAACTAAAATTCAGAATTTACATGAAAGGCCTTTTATGGATGGTATTCCAATTTCTTTTCTGCCAATAGGAACGTTAATTTTCATAATTTTATGCATGATGTATGAAAACGAAATTTATATAAGCTCAAGATACTCATTATTATTAATATTCCGTTAAATGGTACGAGTTTTTTTAAGGAGATATATTTATAAGTATCATATATTGTATGTTTATTAGAAAACTGAAAGGAGATTTCACATTTTGAAACCTTTTTTATTACTGACTGGGTCTTAGGAGACATTTATTAAGTTGAATAATAATCAAACTACAGCTAGATGTAACGTCACAAACACAAGAAAATATATAAGTAGTCTGGCGCCAGCTTAACTACGATGCTTTGGAGAAAAACACCAAACCTGAAGCTTAACAACGCACTAAGGTATCCGATTACGTTCGGAACCGTGATTTCGCAAAAGCGTGTAAATGGATAATATTTATGATGTTTAGTGTCACTTAGATTAGAATACATGTATGAAATTGTTTTAAGGACATTATGACAAAAAAAATTTATTTAAATACAATATTTTGGCAAAAAATTAACTTAGAATAACCTTTTTTCCAAATGTTCTCCTTTTGTAAAAAATGCTTCTATTGTATTAATATTTTGCCTGTATTCAGCTCAGACCTCTGTACAGAGGCTCAACTAGAATTTTTGAAACGCATAACTTGAAAGTCGGTTTATCCATGTTTTACGAAAACAGAAGGGAGAAATTTTAAGAAAATACGCAGATAATTATTTTAAATGGTTGTAACTCTGAAAATAATTTGAATTTTTCAAAAATCATAGTTGAGCCTCTGTACAGAGGTCTGAGCTATATACAGGCAAAATATTAATACAATAGAAGCATTTTTTACAAAAGGAGAACATTTTGAAAAAAGGATATTCTAAGTTAATTTTTTGCCAAAATATTGTATTTAAATAATTTTTTTTGTCATAATGTCCTTAAAACAATTTTATACATATATTCTAATCTAAGGGACACTAAATATCATGAAAATTATACATTTATGCGCTTTTTTAAAATCACAGTTCCGAATGTAGTCGGATACCTTAATAGTTGAAAATAACTTAATCTAGAATAATCCTCTCTCTGTGCTTGTCTAGATGTTGTCTCTTGCAGCCATACTGTTTTTAAAGCCTTAAGATCTCATTGGGATGTAATATTGCAGAAGATCACAAGTTTTCGAGGTTTTCTTCAACGTATTTCAACAACATAAGCCATGAACATTGCATTAAAATCATTGGCTTTCAAAGCAAAGAATAGTTACTGAATCTTATTAATATTTGGCTGTTGAATTGCATGTTTAATTTAATACATCATGATGTTGAATTAATCTATGGCGATTATGAGTAAAGCTTTTTTGACACCCTTTTAGAAATTTTAAAAGAAAAACCAATGTGTTTAAATCTTTTGAAACAAAAATAGCCAAGGTTCTAAAAACTGAAATAGCAATATTTTGTAATTTTCTATGGACTAGGTTATCATGTTACATTGTAGTTTGTTCTTTAAAATTTGTAAATTAGATTCATTTTTTCTTCTTTGACAAAAATGATTAGAAAATTATGGAATAAACAAATAAATGAATTACTAATAAATTACATTTTTTAAATTCATTGCTTGAACTTATTGTATTTGTGGTTATTTAGGAATAAAAAATACTATAATATACTTGGTTTGATTTCGTACTGTTATCATAAGACAGGATGTTGATTTTTTTGTGTTTTTTCTTATTTGAGACATAAATCAAATATTGATAAAAATTTTATTTTACATGCTTCATTTTACAATTTCTGCCAATTACTATTCAACTTTTCAAAATAGCTATTTTTGTGATTGAAGTTATCTAATAATTTTTAAAGATAATCTTATCTAAATTCATTATACAATATTTACACTATATTGAAAATTGGAATGGAAAAACGTTATATTTTCTTATTGAATTTATTTTGTGACAAGCTAGTGTTTTACTTGAAAATTTTACTTATTCATACTTTTGATTAAATGTGATCAAGCGAATTTTCATTACATTTGTTTTGTTAGTTTGGAAAATAAAAAAAAAGAATAACACAATTTTCAAATAATAAGCTTTAGAATATACTTAAATTATACTCAAGAATGGGAAAATACTTTATAAACCATTATTTTTTTGAGGGTTTTTATTTTAAAATATGGTATCAAACTGAAATACACCTTTTTAATATAGACTTAAATCAAATTTCTTAAATATATGTCACATAGTCTTCGAAATTACATTTTATGACTCACTGTTAAGGTATCCAACTACGTTCTGCACCGTGATTTTTCTAAAGCGTACAAATGAATGTTTTTTTTATTTAGTGTCAATTAGATTAGAATACACGTATAAAATTGTTTTACGAATATTATTACAATAAGAAATTATTTAAATGGAATATTTTGGTAAAAATGAGCTTAGAAATATTTATATTCAAAACATTCTCCTTTTACGGAAAATGGTTCTATAATAATAATATTTTGCCCATATATAGCTCAGACCTCCGTATAGAGCCTGAACAAGGATGTTTGAAATACACAACTTAGAAGTGGATTTATCCATGTTTTAATACATCAGAGTGGAGAAATTTTAACAAAAAAACACCAATGGTTATTACAATCGGTACTAACTGTGAAAATATTGTAAATTTTTCTAAAATCCTACTTCAGGCTCTTTGGAGAAGTCTTAGCTATATATAAGCAAAATATTATTATCATTGAAGTATTTTTCATAAAAGGAGAATGTTTTGAAAATAAATAATTCATTTTTTGCCAAAATATTGCATTTAAGGGATTTTTTATTATAATAATATTTTTAAAGCAATTTTATACATGTATTCTAATCTAAGTGACACTAAATATTTAAACAAATATTCGCTTGTACGCTTTTGCAAAATTACGGTTCCGAACGTAGTCGGATACCTTAAGCAAGCTAGAATTTTTGTACTTCAGTTATAGCGTTTGGTATTATGAAGACAATTCTAGAATTAATTTTCTTATGATACTTACTTGGTTCTTAAATAATTTAATTGCGTTTAGGAAACAAACAATTATTTTTTAAAATTTCTGCCCAGTGCATTGTTTTGAAAATGTTTTCTGCTAAATATATATCACGTGTCTATTTTAATTAGTGAAAAGCTAACATAGTTTTTAATTGAAGTTATAATAATTTAATCGCACTAATTTAAACTCATTCTTTTGTAACAGCTGCGAACTATTTAGTGAGATGAATGTCTAAATCGTGTAAGACATTTCAAAAGTTCTCCAAAATGATTATGGTTACATGTAGTAATAATCATCATCATTATCAACGGAGTGATTAATTTCACTTCTTTAAGGGTTAGTTAATTTAGATTACTTACAGTTTTAAAGGCTGATGGTTTCAAAGAATGCTTCCTTCCTAAATTAAACATGTTTAAAAGTCACCTCTTTTTTTGTTTTACTTATTCCAATGTTTTGTAAGGGAAATTGACGGCAAGTTGAATGATTTAATTACGGTTTAAAGTAAAACTTGGGAAATAAAGTTACAGCTAATTTTTATTTTAATTACTGAGATTTTGACAGTAATTTATTTGGTTCTCATGCATGCAAAGCATTTTGCTTTCTTTATTTTAAATGAAAAATAATTTATTAAATGGGAACTAAATTAAAAAAA
>BMAV01000532.1:486837-496885 GCA_019973955.1 Trichonephila inaurata madagascariensis | reverse complement strand
TTGCATAATCCACACAATTTTATCATTAAAGTAAATGATGTTATGATCTGTAAAGTAATGATATTATCTCTAAATCTGTTGATAATTTCAGTTCATTTTCTTCAGGGATGGTAATTAAAAAATCTCCAGAACCCTAGAAAACAGAATTCTTTTAATATATTATGCTCGCATCCCTTGTTTAATAATTTATTATCCATAACAACAATAAATTTTGTTTGAAAATGCATAATGTTGTACTTCGTTTACAGGAAACTAATTAAGGAGTGGATGAAAAGCATAAATTTTTACATTTTACAAAATTAGTAATGAATATTGATTAATACACTACCAGCGAAATTTTATCAAACACTAATAAACAACTGATAAGCTGTTAAAAGAAATATAAGCAATTTTTGCCTTACAGATTGATCAATTATTAGAAAAAGATTATTAATTTGAATTTGCAATAGAAAATACTTACATATATTTATATATATACGCATTTTAACCTATGTGCAGTTGAATACAATTCAGAGAGAAAGAATGAAATTCCCTCTTTGTTTTCCTTTATCATTTTTTGTGTCTGAAAATGTGTGGATTTTCCCACACTTTTTCCCAAAAGACTGCAGATACATTTAAAGGATGAGGTCCGTCTCAGTGAACCTTTCTATTACACTGGACACCTGCGTCTTCCCTATGCTGAGATCTCACAGAAAAACCAACGAACGTGAAAGTCAGCAATGACAACAATAAACAATGGAACGTTAAAAGAATTTCAAAAATGTAAGGATGATTTTTTTTATGTATGTAGCCTTTAGAAAAATAATTTTGAAGAATGGCATTTTTTATACTTTATACTGTTCCTCTTTTCTGAATGCGGATAATTGATTAAATTGTTTATTAGTATACATCATATATATAGTCCGAAGTTACTTATATTTCTAATATATATTTTGGTATATTTCCATTTATTATATTTCATAAATTATGTCTTCTATAATATTCGACAATAGAAAAGTGCTTTGTAAGTACCCGGAGGACTGCTAATGAGAAATCGTCGAAAGATGAGTCACAAATGTGTCTTGAGTTATTTTAATTTAAAGGGTCTCAGGGGTGTTAATTTCGTCTCTGGGGCTGAAAATATAAACAATTTTCAAATAGATATAATTCTTTGAAATTAAAATTAAATAATTCGAATCTTTTACACATTATTTATAAAGGAATGGGGCTTTTAAAAAGTGTAAAGTGTTTAAAGTATTATTGTAATTTAAAAATTATAAGCATATGAAAATAGGAAACATTTCTGTAAGAAATATTAATTAAGTTTTAAGTTACACATGATATTTTCTAAAATAGTAGTTTTAATTATATTAGCAATAATTTTATTTATAAATTTAAATGTATCATTATTACACTGTAGCTGTTTTTATATAAATATAATAATATATATATATTTTTTTAAAAAATAAAAAAAAATTACATTTTTAAAGTTTTTTTTAAACTTTAATATTTTTGAAGTATTTTGAAATACAAAAGCGATATATAATACTAAAATTAGGTAGGGTTTAAGAGTTTTATACATCAAAGGCTACTATTTTAGAAAATAGCATGCGCAACATAAAATTTACTTAATATATTTTACAGAAATGTTTCTCAAATTCATATGCTTATGATTTTTAAAATTATGATTATATTTTAAACATTTTGTGCTTTTTTGAAACCTCATTACTTTATAAATAATGTGTAAAAGATTCGAATTACTTAATTTTAATTTCAAAGAATTATATCCATTTGAAAATTGTTTGTATTTTCACCCTCCGAAACAAAATTAACACCCGAGACTTCTTAAAAACTTTATTAAATTTTACTAACAATTAAAAATAATTATTTAAATGGATAGTAGAATAATTTTGATTAAAACATATAATTAGTTAACCAAATATAATTTCTTACAGTTTCTTCTTTCCCCCTTTTGAAAGTTGCTTTGTATTTTTAAAATATATATATATATTTCTATGATTAGTTATAAAAAGCCTGTATGAATATGTTTTATGAATTAAATCAAATAGAAATGTGTTTTCTAAATTTTATTCTATTTTTAACTAGATGTAATAATAATAATGAAAACAACATTAATAGTAGTCAAATACGATAATCATTTAAAAAGCTGGCAATAAAATAAATAAATGTAATTCATTAATAAAAAAAAATTGTGCAATTCTAATCCTTCTCTCTGTCTCTCTTTCTCAATTTTGTTTTCTAACAAAACCGATTTTAATTATCTCGGAAAACAACTAAATAGTAGTTTAAAATAAATACATTAAATAAAAACATTTTTTTTAGTCCTTACACTGTCTTATTGCTATTTGCTACTTTTAGGATAACAAGTTGATTAAATTAAATACCAGAAATATTGGACAATTTTAATAAATATCTAAAAATAATCTTTTAACCAAATGTATAGATTTTTAACGCCTCCTTAAGAACATTTGCAATGAAGTATTAATGAATGTGTTCAGGGAAAGCAAATAACAAAATACCATAACTTTTCCCTTAGAAAACTGATAATTTTTGCAAGTTTGCAAGTTATCACAATCTTGAAATCTTTTGAAATAAACGGTTTTCCTTATAAATGATATTATGACGCGCTGTTTCCGTACCGGCGCCGGTGGAGTACAAAAGGTTAATGAACAACATGGCATTCTCGCTTAAGTAAGGCGAAACTCTGATGATTCAATTACCTGAATTAATTTGACTCAACGAGTCTTAGAATACATAAAGAGATATATTATCTACTCAGAATGCTCCGAATGACAATACTAAAACTCTTGTTCTTTATTCGATCCAGAGTTTTTGGTTATTAAGAAACTTTTCTTTTAGCGTAGATGCATATTTGAAGTTAGGAAAGAACGTCGTGTTTTCTATTTCTCGAGTTTTTATACCTTAAGGCTGTTTTCGCCATATGTACCAGAGCTTGAACTTAACGCGAAGCACAATTTCGGACAGAAAAATCGTCTATATTTTTATAAAAAATTGTGACATTTTTATAAAATTTTTTTGTTATTATTTGTTTATAATATAGCGTTTTTAAAATTTCAAAATATTTCATAAATAATTAGTTTTTCCTTTTAACATGTAAAGAGATAGCTCTTTTAGCATTACGATATAGGAGAAAAAAATGCGAAACACATTTTATAAAAGAAAAAATGTGTCCACTCGGATAAAAATGAGTATTATGAAAAAATAAGTGATTCTCTTCAAGATAGTGAAGCCAGAATACAATATTAATGTTTGAGTACATTTATATATAAATAAATATTCCGAATTTGGGTCCTATTCTTTAACATTAACAGAAGACAGCCTAAAGTCTACGTGTTGATATTCAATGAAATTACACAAGACAGTCTTTAAAATATTTATCTTTACAGTAACAGAAAAGGTATATTTCATTATTTTTATGTGGTTAACATTTATTAATATAATATTTCTAATCCATGTTGCACGTTTTCTGAATAAGTTTATTTAAGTAAAACATATATTAGATGTGACATAGGTGGAAAAGTGTTTTCAAATGCACATGAATTTTATGAGTCATAGGTTACATAAAATTTCATGGAATACTTTTTTAAAATCAAACTGTAATGATATAAAATGTAATAATTGTAACATCTATTATTAAAACTATACGTTTAAAATAAAACTGGTCACACAGAAAACCTCCCGAAACTGGTTTTGTTATATATTAAACTACTGTAACCAGCAAAGATAATACAAGAAACCAAAATAAGTGAGATGAATGATATAATCCAACATATGAGAAATTAATATATTAATGAGATAAATGATAAATGATCCCATCAAATAATCACGTCTTATATAACAAATTCACGGCTTAGATTATTGATGAAAGTGAGATTTATTTTTGTAACAGAAAATTTAAAAAAGACAAGTATTGTTATGCCTTAACAATAAATTGCTTTGAGTTTTTACTATAAAAAAGCTCAAATATCTAAATCTCATTTCCCCTGTGTAGCAGTAATCAACATAAAAAGTAATTTTTTACTTTATTTTTTTCTTCTATGGACCATATATATATATATATACATACATAGAGATAGAGAACATCTTTTCCAAACGCATACCTTAGAGCATATTTTCGGCATAGGTAAATTTTGAAACTCTGAAAAACAATTTTAGATCCACCCTATTGTCTGTTCTTATTTAAAACATTCCATGATTTGAAGCTTAAATTTTATCTTACCGATACATTTACAATATTTATCAAATAACGCATTTTGAGAATCTTCCAGTTCGAAATTTAAGCTCTTTCAAAAGTTGAATCACTATCGAAAGAAGCTACAGAAGAAACATACCATTAAATAGCATAATTTATCCATCAAATTTATGCCTTAAATTTTTGCTGATACAAAGAGTGGTATAATCATGTCAAAATTTGAGCCATTCATGAACAATGGTTGTTAAAAGTCGTACTAGTTAGATAAAAATTACTTATGAAGCCATAAAACGTTTCTTTCAAAAAAGCTATTAAGAAAATTGTTCCGTCCAAAAAGAAACAAACCCATTAACCAATGTAAATCGTTATTAGATGTCATTGTCATTCTGTTTCGAAGCAAAAGCCCTTCGTGGTTCCATCGATATTATTTTTTTATGTCTTATAATAAAAAAAATGCTAAGCTTTAAACTGATTTTCTTCTGAGATATATTTTGAGTAATTAACATTGAATTATTCTTAAGAAACATTGTATATATATACGAATATAAATCAAGACTTACTATTTGGTTTCCCTCTGAATTTCGAAAGAAATCCATTACGTCTAAAAATAGTTTTCAAATGGTCAGAACGTGTTGATTTTGTATTATTTTATTCCTTTCATAAATCCCTAATCGTAGGTAGTAGAATGTCTTTCGGAATTCATAAAGAGCCAGTGGCGCACACAAGGGGGGTCCTGACCCCCCCAAAGCCCTTGATACTTTTTCCGATTGATTATAATTCTAAGTATATAGTACGTAAAATTTAATTAAGTATTTGTTATTAATGATTAATTTTATTAATTAATGCTAATTATTTATTCAATAATTAGTTTTTTACTGTGTTTTCCCCCCCGAAAATCAACAAAATCAAAAGGAGCATGATACAAGAATGGTGAACTTTCGACACCGGACCCCCCTCCCTTGAAAAATTCCTGTGTGCGCTACTGTAAAGAGCCATACTTATGTGGAGATTTGGAGATTTTGTTTGGATATATGATTTCTAATTTTTTTTCTTTTCATGAAAGCTTTTTGGTATTAACTTCTTAACTGGCAACGGCATATATATACGTCTCGCTCAACCAGTGCATTAATTGCATGAGACGTATATGTACGTCTTTCCGAAATACGATCATTTTCTTTGCACTGCTATCAGTAAAACTCTCCCGAAGGCTTTGAAATGCAATAAAATGACATTGACAGTATTTGTGAAGTATACACTTATATCAGAGAAAAACTTGCTTAATTAAGCCTTTTCCCTCCAATACAGGGAATATGTGCGCCTATGTGAAAACGTGAATCACGTAACTTTTAATCGACAGTTAAGGGGTTAAAAAGCTAAGTTGTCACAAGAAGAGGGGTTTCAATTAGTATATACTTTTTGTATACTGTCAGGAAAAGCTCCAACTCCTTTATTTTACATTTCTATCAAATCCATGTTCATTCATCAATATTGTTTTAAAAATGACTGGAATTAAAAGTAAAGTTTTTATTTGTTCCAAAAGTATTTTATTGATTGCTTAGCTACGATATTAATAAGTTATATTTCTTTTTTCAAGATTTTTTTTATATTATTTGTGTGCACAAATATATCTGTCAAGTAATCAAAAACTAGCTTTTTTATCTGTTTTTTATTGAAAGGAATCGGTAATAGTAGCTATATAAACATGGCTATAAAATGGGTTACTACTTTGTTTTAATTAAAGAGTGATTTTATGGTACTTAAAGGTCTGGTAATAAAATTAGATCTATTCCAAAATATAAGATAGTATAAAAAATCAGGTAATGAGATTTGACCGAAAAAAGGCTTAAGACGAAACTACTGAGATAAATTTGCCCGCTAAAACGAAATTTTGACTGAATGTAAAAACAGGTGTCAGTTTTTTGAAAATAATAGCAAACTGGAATAAAATGTTTAATTTTGTTGGTAACAGATTTAAATTCAATACACTTTAATTATTCAGTTTCTTTAATTAATGACATTTAAATAACAACGTTATATTCATTGCAAGTCATCAAAATTGCAACACCATGAAGGAAGGATGATGCAAACGTCATATTTGCATCAAAGAAAGAAGATGCTGGGATATTTTAACGATTACAGCATTTAAGAAAAATTGAATGATACAGCTGGGAGAAACGCATCTCAAACTCTATTTAAAGATAGATTACACAATACATTTCTTATTCGAAAATCGAATTTGTGTTTTGGTTGTTTATCAGAAGCTCGGGTAATGCCTTGAAAAAGAATAAATGGTGACCAACACATGTGGGATTTCTATAGGGACTGGATCATGGACAATTGAGGTTTCGGGTTATCGTTTAGCGATATTGCTATTTGCATTGGTTGTAATCCAGCGACTGTCACGTGTTTAAGAAATCAACGAATTCAGGAGGGGTATACTGAACACCTGCAGGATTTCCCAATGGCCACACACACACTCGCCTCTAACACCCGAGGGGACTTGCATGTTGTCAAGTTGGCTTTGCTGGATTGTGTAGCCACATCAAGGACGTTGAGTTAGGAAGTGGGCTTGTTTGTAGCACAAGTATCCACAAAGAAAATGTGGCAACGTCTGGGGCAAAACTGAGTGTATGCACGGTCAGGTGACAGTGATGAGCTCATCATTAAAACTGGATACAAGAGTGGCATCCGTCCTCTTTTCAGACAAGTCCCGATTCTGTGTGCAGTGTTATCATCAACGTATCCGTGTCTGGAGGCATCGGGGAGAACGCATTTACGCTTCTTGTACCTGTTGTGATGGTATGGGTAAACATTGGTATTTAACACGAGAGCTCTTTGTTGTTAATCTGAACAACCAGCCTTGTGTTTCTCAAATCTTAAGGCTGGTGGTTTTACCCTATCTTCGAGGATTTGGATACGTCTATTTTCAGAGACCACATGTGGCTCGTCGTGTCCTGGCCTATGTTGACACAAAGGCTATTTGACTGTTCCCCTAGCCAGCATGTTCACTTGATCCCTCACGCATTGTAAACATATTATCATGAGGTGCTGAAAGATTAGGCCACCATTATTTTTCATCCTCAGCGATTGATGATGAATGGCAAAGACATATCTGTTATCTAAGCCTCGTTCGATATGAAGCATAACCGGCTTAGAGCCGTTTTAGCCTAATTCCTAATTTAGTAGCCTAATTCCAAGCCCTGCATATTTACAAGTTGCCTACGTTTATCCTGTTTTCTTCCTACTAAGCTGTATATGTACAATAAGTAATGATTTGTAGCTTGCTTTCTTTCCTGGTGTTGCAATTTTAATTACTAGCAGTTCGTAAGTAAATATGGCGATAAGTTCTAATTTTTATAGCATATGATAAAAAATGTCAGTTCCAGTTTATAATAATCTTGAACCCAGAAAGGTATTACACAACAAAAAAGTGTCTCAAATGATTTATTAAAGTTCTAAAAATTAGAAATCATAAGCTTGAGTATTTTATTTGCATGATTCATATTTGTTTTACATTTGTTTAACAAAATTATACTTCAAAAAACAAAATTTATATGCCAAGAGAAACTTTTTTGTACATAATAAATGTGAGACTGTTTAAAAACACCCGTAGATTAATTTTTGTTTTTACTTTTGATTTGATTGAATGGATGTGCTGGATATGGTTTTCGAAAATAAACGCGAGTTTAAGTTTTATATCATCCTCTAGTTCAAATGGTGAAGAATGAAATAGTTTACAAATCTAGAAAATAGCTGAAGCTTCAGTCTTTTTCAGTCATACTAAAAGAATGACAGTTATTTCTAAAGAACATAGGAAGCATAAGTTTCACCAAAGCGGAAAATGTCACGGAATAGTTAACTAGATATTGTGTTTGTATAGTAAATAAAACAAACGCACTCTTGATTCTCAATTTCGTAACTATGTTTCCTTTTTTTCGGTTTGCTGACATATTTTCAAGAAACAATATATCGAATTGCTTTTGTATATTTTATTTAGAAGTACAATTTTGGGAATCCTTTATGTGATTGAAGTTTTCCGTAAATAATGTAAACATTTTATCATACTCGGTAAATATAATTTTTCAACCTCAACTGTTTTGCGAATAAAAAATTTACTTAAGACAATGGGAAATGGAATTTTTTAAAAGAAAATTATGAGCACATCAAGATCATACTATTGATAAAAACATTTACTCAAAAAGAATTCTTGGGATTAAATTCCATTAGAAATTTCATGGATCAAGAAACAACAGTATTGCAACAAAAGCAATCTTTCGTTTAAATATTGCTTCCAAGGTATGCTGCATTCTGATATATATAAAAAGATTTTAAAATAAATTCCCTTATTTATACTTTTTAAGGTATTCGAAATAGTACTTCTACTTTTCCATTAGATTTTATGTACATTAAGCGGGATCATTCATTTTGTTTTCTTATCTTTTAAATGCAAAATAGCATCTATTTTACAAAGGCTTCAAATAATAAACCTTAATTTCATAAATTTAAAAAAAAAAAAAAAAAATTAAAGCCCTTGAAATTTCCATCATCTTTATTATTGCAAATGTGATGTGGAATTAATACATAATAAATTTTATTATTATTCTAGTAGTAAAATCAAATACATGTAACGAATTAGATAAAATCTTTATTATTGTTTTTGACTGAAAATATTTAAAAATCCGATTCCGCTCAAAGCAATTTCTTTAAAAATATTTCAATATCTTTTAATGGTTTTTGAAGTCCAGAAGCTTTGGAAAGGATCTTCCATTTTATAATGTAGGAAAAAAATAGTCTTTTTCTTTAGCGCGCAAAACTTTTACTAAGTGTGTTTACCAGAATGAATCCCATTAAAATGATTAAATACAAGATTTTCTTAGACTGAAATGCATTATACTTTCCTTCTTTATGATTTCAACTTCTTCTTTCTAGTAATTATGCTTATTTTTTCAAACAAATTACACCGAAAAGTTCGCATGGGAGCCATCATTTTAAAATTCCGTGAAAGCTTTTCTCTGAAATTTAGCATTATGCAACTAGCATTGTTTTGAAGTTCTGAGGTATATGAGATTAAATATATATTTACCAAATGCACTAGGTTTAAGTAAACATGCAGTTCCAAGAATTGTTAAAATTTCTGGAAGAAAACAGAAATATATTAATTATTGTCAGAGTCGGAATACGAGTAGTTTTAAGTATTTGTGACACAAATTCTTTTGAGTAAAGTTTAAACTTACTCAATTTTCCCTAATGGATACTTTCCAACAAATACCGATAAATAATGAATTTGATGTAAAAGTTAATGCTTTCAAAATTCCGAGAATTTGCTTATACGAGTAGAAATTAATAAAACTTTACGACGAAAACAAGACGAGTAACATTGTTCTAACGAACGCTTTATACAGCTGCTTATATTTTTTAGCCAAGTAAAAAAAAAAGATTATAAGGAAACTGAGTTACGTGAAAATGTAAATGAAAATGAAATTGTTTAAAAATTTCGAATAATAATTAACAATTTGTGTTATGTTCTGATTAATTAAGGGATTTTAATGTTTCCCTTATATTTTACAAAACATACAGAACATTAACAAATGGACATACGTATTCAATACACAAGGTCAGTTAACTAAATTTAATTTCATAAATGTTAATATTTTTTTTATAAAACTATATATTGAGTCATAAGAAGTGTGATTGAAAATTCAAGAAGTTATTTAAATTGATATGTTAAAAATTTAACAGTTGTGATGAATGTTTTCTACTATGTTATTTGAATTATTTATGGTGCGATATTACATAAATGCATCAGACTAAAATGTAATAGGTCAAAAGACTGCA
>BMAV01000532.1:460530-486437 GCA_019973955.1 Trichonephila inaurata madagascariensis | reverse complement strand
ACACACACACACACACACACACACACACACACATGAAAACTCTTCAAGCGTTTTGTCATTCAGCACGAATTATTGTTTTGATGTTGAGTTGAATGCAGTAAGATTTTGAATGAGATAAATGCTGTTTAGATGGTGTTATCTTATGTATAGTTCTGAAAACAGGGACAAAAAGTGCATATTGCCTTCTGCACTGATTCTTTCAGTAATTTGTACCAATGATAACTTTTGCTTATATTTTCTGTACATGAATGACTGTTCAAATTTTTTGAAAGTGGCACAGTTATTCTTCGTTTTCTCTGCCTTTAAAACATTTATGTATTATGCATTAAAAAATTCCTTACTTTTTTAGTTAAGACTTGTTCTAATTTTCATGAGCGCAATCTTAGTGAGGTACAGTAAAAAATTCCTCTATATTTGTTGTTAGATAGGTTGAACTGGTGTCGTACTACAGGTACACTGGAGGGTTACTGAGGACAGTATTTGAGTTACATTTACACAGCGAAAATGAGTTTTGGGCTGGTTACTCAGTTATCTATTTTCTCCATCATGCTACGTAACTCGGCACATTAACTATTGTTTACTGTGGCTTCGTTTACTTGTTAAGATCTTTCACGTAATGCTTAATTTTAGATCGTGTACAATGCTTTGATTTGAAATGGGTACGTTTTGCTTTGTATGTAAATGGCCTTCAAAGTTAGGGACTCGAAAAAAACAACACGTGTTTGACAAATTAAACAGGTTAGTAATTAAATATTTATATAATAAACTAGATTAGAAATTCTATCCGTTCTGAATGATTTTCCTCATTAACTGGTATGAAGCAAAGTAGTAGCACTTTAGAGAATCATCTACAAAAATGAATGAGACATTATGAACTAAACAAACTAGGATATAGAAGTAATGTAATTATCTGCTCAAACACTTTTACTTGCTAAGCAAAATATGAAATTTGATAACTAAGTTGAAAACAAAACATTGCTCAATTTAAAAAATTCTTTCTTTAAGAATTTATGAAAGAATTCAATACTTAAATTGATTTGTTTCTTATTCATTTATTTAGAAGTTTTTTCTGTTTGGAAATTTTTTTTTTGTTTAAAATTCTGTTTGGATTTTCCCTTAAGGACTACCGAGTTGAAAATGTTACCATAAAACTAATTTTACCCCACTTATTTGGTCCCAAGTCCAAAATTGCTTTTCGACTCACTCAGCTCTTTTTCAATTTTTGCTTTTTTTGTATTCCTTTTATAAATAATATCTAACATATTGTTTTGCTAATTTTTGTATTTTGTTTTTATTAATTCTTTCATATATATGTTTATGTGTGAATATCTATACATATAAAAAAATAATATAATGCATATATTATACACATTTGGTTACATGACTTTGAGAAAAGATTAAAATCAATCCTTATTTTCCATTGTGTTAATGAAACACATCTATGCTAACTTCAAATACATTCCTTCCCATAACTGAATCTTGAATAAATAATTAAAAAAATTCAAATATCCTAGTTTTTTCCTTTGATTCCTATTTTTTATTGGCTTCAGTAAATTAGAAACGTGAGTTCACTTTTTATATAATAATGGAGAGAGTCTCGAGCTCATGAGAATTTTTTACCTTCTTTGTGAGTTAATGAGGCGAAAGGTTAGATTAAATTCGTTAAACTTTTTATGTTCAACGGATCTTTTCCGCCAATCATTAAAGCAACGAAAAAAATGGCGATTTTTTAAGATGCTAGAATCGCGGAAGTCTTTTTGTTAATTTCTTGAGATACTTATCTGATGAGAAACATAAATGTGTACGATCCTCACAGCTCAGTTATTAAAGCTTATGGATAAATTACATTCTCTCGTTAAAAATGATAATTTTATTTAATTACTATAATAATTTTATCATATAATTAATATCCATGGGTAAAGAATAGGATTTATTGGGAAAACTTTTTAAAAGATGTTAGTTTGAGGAAATGAAGTACATTTTCTCGAATTTTGATATTTCATGGGAATTCTTATTAAGGAATAAATAATAACTTTATGAATTATTTTAAAAATTGTGGAATAATCCGGCGTGTAATGAAATATCAATGTCTTTATTATCTTTCTGTATAATTTCTCACTTTGTGATTAGCTTCATTTAATGGTTATATATGCCTATAAGATATTTGTAATTGCTTTACTTAGTATTTACTTAAATTTCTAATAAATAATAATTAAAAATAGCCTATTTCGAAACACAAGTCTCATTTCAGCTTACATTAACGGATTTAAAGCCTCTATTTTGATAGATTTAGTAGTGATTCCTTATAAAAAGGATTAGATAATGAATTTTTGATAGATTCATTCGTGATTCCTAATACAAGAATACCTTAATAGCTTACACGTGTCTTATTACTGAGCGATTGAAACTTTCCCCCAAAACACAAACATAATTTATAAAAATAACTAATATTTTCTTTCACTAGAATATGTGAGTACAATTTTTTTATCACATCTTTCACTGTTTCTTTTTAACTTTTGAATGTAGAAAAGGATTATTCCCTCTTTCGATTTTAGACACTTGAGTGGAGTGGATACATAATTTATATACATATATAATCCGTAATATAATAGATACAAATAGTTAAATACCTAAGTATAACCAGTCAAGACAGAAATATTAACCACAGTAGTAAAATAGCAAACTCTTGGCCATAGGGAAAGGAAAAAATATTATAGAAATATACATACATATACACATACACATACACATACACATATACATATACATACACATACACATACACATACCCCCATATATATATACGGGCCTCCAAATGTTGAAGAATAACATGTTTTTCGAAACTTACCGTAAAAAAATGACAGTAACAGTAAAATTTATAGTTTATATAAATGATAAAAACGAACTTAATATAAATTTGTGCAAAAACAATAGCTACCACTTTTTTTAATGGGAAAGAACAGATATATATGAGTGAGAGGAAAATATGCATATATCAGACTTTCGTAATTACGCGTGTAACTTTTGTTGATCTGCAACTTTAGTTAGCAGATTTGTTGACAATAGGCATCGGGGTTTCGCAATGTCTGAGAGAAGCCGTTTGCCCGATTTGTAAAGGTGGAGGGTGGTCGGATGGATGGAAATGGGGTTGTCAGAGGCTGATGCTGCTAGGCGTCTTAATGTGTCTCGCAGTGTGGTCCACCGTTTCCGGAATCATTATCAAACCGAAGCATCTGTGTCCAGAAGACATGTTCCAGGCCGACTACGAGCTACAACACCTGCAAGAGACCGTTTTATCGTTCTTTCGGCCCGAAGAAGAAGAAGAGCCGAAAGAACGATAAAACAGTATCCGCTAAATATCCGCTAGTACGGTGCGAAGGCGTCTTCACAATTCAGGTCTCTATTCAAATCGACCTGTTGTGTGTGTACCCCTCAACAGACGACAAAGAAGGACCCGCTTATCTTGGGCAAGAGAACACTTTTCCTGGAGCAGACAGCGATGCGCTTCTGTACTCTTTACAGACGAGTCCAGATTCACACTGGAGAGCGATTCAGGACGTTCGCTCATCTAGAGGGAACAAAGCACCAAATGTCATCAATCCAACACTATTGAAAGACACAGTTACTGAGGTGATGGAATAATGGTTTGGACAGGGATCTCACTCGATGGTCACACTGACCTGCATGTGTTCCTGGGAGGAACTCTGACTGGTGTGAGATATCGGGATGAGATCCTTGATCCATATGTCCACCCGTATGCCGGTGTAATTGGCAACGACTTCATTCTGATGGATGATAATGCACGACCTCACCGAGTTGTAATTGTTGAGGAATATCTTGAGGGTCTTGGTTTGGAGCGAATGGAATGGCCAGCTCGATATCCAGACTTAAATCCGATACAGCATCTTTGGGACTCTCTAGGTAGACAGGTTGCTACTTTAGGTCTTCCTCCAAGGTCTTTAGGAGACCTGGAACAGAGCTTACTCCGTGTCTGGTCTTCACACACTTCCCATTTCGGCAACCGACAACTTAATTGACGGCATGGAAATGCGATGCCACCAATGCATTCAAGCTAGGGGTGGGCATATCCCTTATTAAAACCCATTTTTGATATGTTTCTATGAGATTTTACCACATAAAACTGTGATTATTATTTTTTTCCAATAATGGACTTTTCCAGCGAGATTGCCTTTTTTTTTATTGTAAATCATTTTTGAATTTTTATTATGTAAACTTCTATCTTGCAGTCAATACATAACTGTTTTGTGCACATGTCATCCAAATTTGGTGTATCTACATTCATTTGCCAGTATCCTTAAAAAACCTGTTGTTCCTTAACTTTTGGAGGCCAGTGTATATACATATATTTATGTATGTACACAGGTATATATACTGGTATATGTATATATATATATATGCATGCGTATATGTGTGACGTATAGAATATCTGCTTCTCTTCCAATAGGTAGACTTAGAAATTTGTTAGAGTTCAATCCACAAGAACCTTAAGCATGTAAAAATTAAATATTCCTATTTTCTTAAAATCATTTACAATTTATGTAAGTTTTAATTGCTATCTTCAAAATTATCCTTCAGAGTTCATTCATATGCAACTACACCATAAAATTTAATTTTTGATGTTTATTTAAAGTAAAACAATTTCCCCTAAAAAACGTCTTTTATATTAAATGAATTCAAAATAAATAACTTGATGAAATTAATAATGCTATTAGCATATTATATTGTAACATATTACTATTTTAAAATCACACATATACGTACAAGATTTTATTTCATTGAAATGAATTTTTTATTTCTTTTAAGACTTAAGAGAGTATTTTTTGTGTTTTCCTTATTTAAATTTAACTTTCTCTTTGTGAACTGTGCATTTCATTAAAATTATAAGTATTTTTAAGATTAACTTTTCTGAAAATTATCATTTTATCTGAACGCCAAGGGAGAGCATTATGCACTTCAATTTCAAAAGGTTATATGCAAAGAATCATTAAGATGTTTTTTAAAATCAAAGCAACTTTCATCTTTCTATCGTACATGTTTGCTCTAAATAATTAAATTTTTCTTGCGTCATGTAATTAAAGAAACAACTGCGGAAGAAGTTCTTTGACACAAAAGAAGAATCCTGGGTAAATTTTAATTTCCTTCTTAATAAGCTTGCATTTTAATTAACTTTTATTCAATGATTTTAGAAGTGTTGAAATTTAAAAGTCCTTCACTTATTCATTTTTTGAAAGCTTATTCAGCAGAAGACAAAAATTCAATTTGATTATGTTGTTTGATTGCTTAAGTGACTCCAGTGTTATTTGATTTTTATTAATTAATTTTTTGATAAGCTGAGGCTTTAAACTATCATTAAACATAATATACATTTTAGAATAAATTATTCAAAGTAGTATGTATTTTGAAAGCAAAATGTAATTTAAACTCAATTTCTTACGGTCTTTATTTCCCAGTTTAGGACATTTCATGTATTTTTTTTAAGCTTTCATGAACTTATTAACAATTATTTTTTTTTTCAAAAACATTGTAGGTTCTAAAATTGTAAAAGAAGCAATTGCCAAAATGAAACTAGAATTAAATTTATTGCCAGGAAGCTCAAAAGCATTTTATGAAGGCTCCCAAAAGTGATCAATTTCAAGCAAACTATAACTAAAATTTTTGAAAATAATTTTTAATAATTTAATTTTTTGAATTTTTAATTCTAAAGCAATTTTTCAAACATTATCTTTTATTGCATTTGCAAGCTAACTCTTTAAGGAAATATAGACAAAATGGAAATAGCATCAATAAATTTTTCAGAAAATTATAAATTTGTTAAAGTGTGTGTACATCAATTGCACTAATAAACAGCTTTTAGAGAAATTTAAATTTAAATTTACTTTGTTAGGAAAAGGATTATTTCCTTTTTTGGATTATCTCCTTTTCCTTTCCTTTAGAGATCTGGATCAATTCATACATTTTTCAATTCCTACTATTAGCTCACACTCTTTCTATATATATTTATTTATATTGTATATCTTGTTCAAATTTTTAATCGTTAATAAAATACTTTCTATTCATACATTCAAGTTCAAACACATTTTTTAAAATTTGTAGTGGATGACACATGATGTTAATACAATTTTTTCAAATATTAATTCATTAATTGAATTTAATTAATGAATAAAAAAACAAACAAAAATAATTGTCCAGCACCATATACAAAAAAGAAAAGCGCTCGTTGTGTCCCTGTAGCTCAATGGAAAGCGAATTGAACTTCTAATCCATAGGTCGTGGGTTTTAATCGCAATTGGGATGGCCTAGTTTCTGAGATTGTGATTTCTTTTTACTGTACTATTTTATTTGAATAAATAAATTTAATTAATGATTAAATAGTAACAAACAAAATAATAGTCCAACACCCTATATAGAAAGGAAAATGGAAAATTGCAAAGAAAATCGCTTTCTATTTTGCCACTTAATATTATGATTCTGTCAATTGTATATACATATTTATATTAATTATAATTATTTACTAAAAAGTAAATAAAATAAATTTTTTCTTTATTGACCTAAGTAAGAGTTGACTTAAAAAAATTTTTTTTTTATACTTCTTGTTCTTTCGAAATTCATTATATGTATAATATAGTCGTAACGTATAAAATATTGACGTTTTCGTCCATACACGCAATGCTTTTGGCCTTATATAATTTATCTTCTGACAAAGATGCAGAGCTATAAAACCTTATTATATAACATAGGATGCTCGACGTCGATAATAAGAAGCAAAGTGTGAAAATTGGGTTATTCGGGCAACCCTGAACATAGTTTTTTTTCTTGCACATAACCCATTCGTGAAACTATTCTCAACGTGGAAAAAGTAAGAAGTCTTCAATATGCTTCATCTTATCACGTCTATCTTTTATTGGCAACCCACGAACGTGATTCATGTATGAATTGCACGTGACATCATGTGCCATTATATCTAACTGATGAAACTCGTAATGAAACATATCTGAGTAAAAGAAATAACGAGCTAAGACAGGAGTTTTTAAAATTGGAACATGAATTCGAGACACTTTTTCTTTTACGAAAAAAATAAACTTAGTTTTTAACAAGTTTTCAATAAGAAAAGTGTTTTGCGCTTCGAATAATAAACTCTCAGGAGGAACTATTTCTTATTTTTCATTAAATTACTAAATTCCTTTGTAAAATCTGTTTTGAAGAGATTCTATTTCATATGACGAATACTGATATGACTTTATGTTGTAATCAACCTAACCCCATAAAAGTAACCATGTAAAATTGATTAGAGTGTAAAGAAGAGTTATATTTGAAGTTCCCTGTATTCTGTTAAATGCAATTTTAAGTAATTTTGTTTCAGCAAACTCGAAATTTTATCTAATTTTATTCTCTTTATTACAAAAATCTTTACTATGTTATAGAACATAATACTGCGTCGAATAAAGGAACTTTCATTTCGTTTTGGGCTATTAAAGCAAATAGGAATTTTCATAATATGAATTATAATAAAAAAATAAATTGTAGCTATTAACTCCTAAAAAATTGTTAATTTTTTATCAATTAATGTATTAACTATTAAAATTAATAACTATTTAATTAAAAATATATCTTTGAAGTTAATAATTCTTTTGAGAGTTAATGATTTTCATTAGATAACTGTTTTTTGCTTGTTATCCACTGAGAATACAAGACATTAAATGCTAGATAATCGACTTTTTGGTATTTGTAAAAACTGAAATTTTTCCAATTTTGATGAAAGTAATAACATTTTTGTAAGCATGAATATTTTAAAGACTCTTCCCAATTTTTTTCCATGTAATTATCATAAGCAGGTTCAAACCAGCTTATTATTTTCTTTCCTACATAAATTCAATTAGTACTAGAATAAATTTATGATAATAGTCAACTTGGAGCTCTCGTGATGTTATCTATATACGCTCTGATTCTTAGAAATAAAATTTTGTACGTTTTGTGTCTTTTCAAAATATAATGCGAAATATTCGATAAAAATGCAAATTTCATATTATATTTTATAAGTATCAAATTCAAAATTTTCCATTATATATCTTTTTTTTCGTTTCGATGTGATCTGCATTAATATCTTTAAAATTAATGCAGATTTTTTATTAATTAGTTTTTATTTTACAGAAGAATATCTGTTTAGTATTCTAGCGTACGTATTCAATGTTATATAATCAAAAAGTTTTGGTTTTAAACATTCGAATATTATTATAATAATTATAATTTTTACTTTTTTACCTGTTTTGAATTTTATCTATATTTGAATCAAAATAAATGAGAAACGAGTTTTCGGGGACTTTATTAGATTTTTCAATTGGATTTTAATTTGATTTTCTTCATTTTTCTTTCTTCATTTCAGTACATATAAATTACACAATTAGCATTATACAGACTGATACTTAGTAAAAATTGTGAGGTACACTATTAAAACATTATACAATAACTAATTTGTTTCTAAAGATATTAGATTAAATTTTAAAACCTTTGTCAAATTATCTCGTAATAATTATCACTTCTTTTTTGTGAGTGTTCAATCAGTGTTTGTACCAACGAAGTTGAGTAATACTTTGTTAATGATTGTTAATAGTTTTTGATTTTGGTCTGACTGTGGTAAACGTTCATCTTTTAAATTATTTTTGCCTATAAATTTTAATTACTTATAATATTTGTGGAAAATTTTTATTTTCAACAATCTTTTATACAAGTACTTGAAAATAAAATTCAGAAAATGAAAAAACAAACAAACAATGATTTGTTTGTACACAATTTATCTAGAAACAGTTAAAATGTTGGATATTACAATGTATTATTTATAATGTATTAATTTCGTCTGCCGTTAGATACAAATGCATCTATTTGATTTTTAATTGTGAAATATAACTCTGTTGAAAATATTCTGCTTAACCCATTCATGGAAAAAGGGATATATGTCATTCTAATTGCTGAAACAAAGCATGATATCCCGTCCCCGTTCACAATGTTAAGGCCTCAAAACGGCTTAAGCACCCACTTTTATACACGAAACGCTATACAAGCAGCTTAGGTGTCCCATCAAACAATATAAAAAAATTCTAATATCCTATGACAATAGTGGACAATTGTTTGGCTCGTGAGCCACTCTGTGGAAACGGAAAATATCGGAGATTTGTGCCTTTTTGATATTATTGCATCTCAGAAAAGGTATAAACTCTATCATAAAAATCAATAAAGTTAAATAAAATAGTGGCAGTTTTATTTAATTTATTTATTGAGCTAATTTAATATGTATAGCCGCTAGCATAGTTAATTTTAAAATCAGTTTAATGAGACAAATATACCCTATCACAATTTATACAATTTTTGCTGAAATTGAAAGTGAGATTGTTTGTTGAATTTCTCATCACTGCTTGCAAGTTTTCCTGTCAGCCAACCTACATCTAAATTGTTGATTATCATGCAAGAAAAAATTTGATCACATATATATGGTGACCCAAATATATGGAATTTTTTATAATTATTTGGTTTTCTGACGGTCTTGGGGGCCACAAAAAAAAAAAAAAAAAAACTCTTTGCTGGCTACATGTGGCTCATGGGTTGCTATTTGCCCGCACTTGCCCTGGGGTAATTTAGGTGACCACGAATGTATTACGTTAATTCTCATTTCTATAATTACATAGATCCTATTTATCCAAAAGTTAAAACGTTATGTAATGAAAGGAAATAAAAATAATTTTTGTTAATTCGGAATTTAAACCTGAAGTCTTTAAATGATGATGTAGTTACTCTATTTTAGTTGTAAAATGTGTCAAGTAATTTAATGATATGTATGAATTAGGAAATCGTTACACAATTTTATGAAAGATCATCTATAATAAAGGTTATTTGTCTGATACTTTCAATACAGAAGTGTGAAATCACCCCCTGAATAGGATCTTACATTTTTAACTGAAAAAATTATTACATGATAAATTTGTGTCAGTAATTAATACATAGCGTGAATTTTTAGTGTACAGCTTAAGAAACTACAAGGTGTGACAATTAGTTTCAAGGACTGTGAATGTCAACCGTTAGGCTTGGTGTGAAGGAGTGGGAATTTAATACAGTTAACCTTGATCTTTCCAGTGCTAATGGCGTGTTATTTCATCCCTCTATCTAGTTCAGTTTGTTTTTTATCCTTGTTTGAGAAAGACGTTGTTGTGTCGAATTGTCACGATCATGATAAACGTTGAAGTCTAACTAACTTTGAAATTCCCTGTGAAATTTTTTAAAAAAGTTTCAACTGAATGTTTTAAATAGTTAAAGGAGTGTATGGAGATAATTGCACTTCACACAGTTAAATTTTTGAACGGCTCAAACGGTTTTGGGAAGATAAGGAGGTTGTTGAAGATGATGAACATTCTTTTCGATTTGTGACATCAAGAACAGGTGATGCTCATCGTTTTTGTTCCATATTAATGGCATAATCATGATTGAATGGGTACCTCGAAGCCAAACGGTAAAACAACAGTACTACATTGAGATCCTGAGAAAGTTTAGAGAAAGAGTGAGGAAGCAAAGGCATGATCTGTTGAGCAATAACACGTGTATCTTTCATCAAGACCACTCCTTGGTGCACATTGTGCTTTCTGTAAAATAGTTCTTGGTGGACAAGTGCATTACTGCGTTCGAGCATCCACCGTACTAACCAGATCTCGCACCATAGGACTTCTACCAGTTTCTTAAAGTGAAAAATACATGGATGGGAACATATTATTAGTCTGTAGAAGAAGTGAAGGTATAAAGATGCACACTTACTGTAGATGGTCACACCTAATGAGCCACAGCACTGCTTTGAAAGGGGGGAAACTCGTATGCAGCTATGTATTGATAGGGAAGGGGATTAAAAGGTATTTGTACATTATTTTCAATAAAGATAATTTTTAAGATTAGTCCGGCTATTTAATTGTCATAGTAGTATGATAACACACTAATACTATCTTTAAAAATAGTAAAATACTTGTTTAGAATTCTTAAAAGTAGTCGTTTGCTTTAAAATTTTATATGTACCACCCTTTAGAGTATAAAAAATTTAATCTCTTTGCATAAAAAACAAATTAAACATAATTAAATTTTTCCTCCATTTTTTATCTCACCATCACGAGAGCAAAATGCAGAAAATTACCCACGATGAATGCAATTTACTTGTTTGTCAATAAAATTAAAAATAATCGCTGCTAAAAAAATCCTTAAATAAGCTGCAAAAAGAAGATGATAAAAAAAACATAGAAAATTCTCTAAGACCAGGTTTTATCGTTAGCACTTACTTTACAAAGAAAATAGATTTTCACGGCGTCTTTCACAATCAACCATTGTGTGAAATGAGAATATTTTGGGGCCATTGTTTTCAAGCTCTAAAGATTAAAAAATATAACTTTATTCTTATTCGTGAATTCAAAAGGCGTTGTTCAGAATAGATAAGAATAGTGAACGATTACTGACCGTCTCTCCCACTACTTTAAAGATCCTCCCTCTTGGTATTGAGGAGTTAAAAGGAAGGAAGAGAAAAAAAAGGAAGGAGAAAGTTTTTTTCCCTCCTTTTAACTTTTGAAAAATTGAGCTTCCAAACGGTTTAAAATGATTCCTTGCAATTTGAGTTCTGGTCACGTTTGGCCTAAGTCTGAGTTCTTTGCTTTTATACTGAAGTTTTACTGTTCAAACGCTGCATAAGTTTTCATATTCTCATTTTGTCCCTTATGGGATATATGCTTCAAAATTCATCACCATTTTTTCTTATTTATTCGCAAAAAATACATTTTCCAGTTTTTTAGATTCCATTCAATTCAATGTTAAGTGTACCTAAGAGACAAGCATAAATTCTTTATATTGAGTGTATTAAACACAATCAAAAAATAAATGAATATATTTTTTTAAATAGTTAATTTAAAAATGTAAATAATGTGATTCAAATTAAGTTCCATAATTAAATCGCTGTGAGTAAAGAGCAATAGATAAAATAATTTTAAAACGTTATATATATTGAGGTATCATAAAAATAATTAATTTTGTTTTAAATTTTGGAGTGCTTTACTAAAAGTAATTTTTAATTTTTTATCATTTCATAAAGCATATAAACCTTAACATTTTTATCCCTGTCTTTTGAGCGTTGTTAAGAATTAAGAAGACCATCTTCATTATATTGATACTAATAAAGAATTAATTAATTTAAAAAAGGGAGGGCTCTAATTTTTTGATCATGTTTTAATTACATGTATAAATATTTTAATTTCTATATAACGTACATTCAATACCAATTTTATGTAAATCTTTACCAGTCCCCCGAAAATCTATTTATTCTTTTACAAACCTCATTAAAATTACAACATATATCAAGAGAACGTTGCATATTTTAATGATTGTAACATTTATAATAAATTTTATATTTGTGAGGGTTATTTCAATACATGCATTAAAACCTAGCATTTTAAATTACATTTAAGAAATATTTTACTTCTTATCTAGTACTTGAGATTAATAACCTCTAAATAATGACTTTTAAATAGTACGAGCACATGTTTTGATTAGATTGTATAAATTAAACCATATATCTATATATAATATAATACAAATTAGAGTGTTCTTAGTAGTCAAGACACAATGTAATGGTGCTCTTCCAAACACGGTTCATTATTATCAAAGCCTTAGAGATATCTTGCACTTCCCCATTTCTGCCTTAGAGAATATTGTTACGACTTAATGTTGCCAAATAAATTGACTCTCATTCTAGTCATGTAACTCAGATGTAAATACAATTTTCTTTCAAAGTATGCTCTACCCATTGTTATATATTAAACCTTTCAGAATTCCTGTCAATATAGTTTATTTTAAGGACAATATGTTTCATTTATTTGAAAGTGTAATATTATTTCCGTAAATGTGTGAAGTTTTAATTCTGAGTCTTACGTTCAGTTATGTTCTCAATAATTATTTAATTAAAAATTCCCTTTTGTATAGGAATTATAGGATCTTGATACATCAATATCTTTTTAAAGTAGAGACTTAAAATTTTTATACAGTGTTTGTTGTAATTTATTTCTAATTCAACTTATGTTAATATGTTAACTAACTTTTTTAATATGTTACTAACTCAACTTATGTTAATATGTTAGTAGTTATAATACAGAAAAGTGTGATGAAATGTTAGAGTTATAACAAAATAACTGAGATTGATGATGAATATTAGTATTCATCTAAGTTGTTTCATTGCAGGAGAATATTTGCGATTATATGATTCATTTAGTAAAAACATCTATAAAGTAATAAATATAAAAAAAGTGCTTTCTGAAAATTTAATCTCAAAAAACAAACAAGTATGTGAACAATTTTATTAACAAAAATGAGGTAAAATTCAATTCTTGTAACTACATCCAACTATTTTTTTGCACGGTAAATACATTCCTTAGAAAACCATAGAAAAAAAAAGTCGAGCAAAAAGATACGTGCGACGTATGATAAATTTAGAAATCTGTTCCTCAAGTTTAAAAAATCAGGTAAGATGAAAAAACTCTAACTATTTCCCCAAAAAATCGTGCAAAAATGTAATAGTGAAATACGTGTTACATATTTATAAAAAAAAATTGATTTATATTGCAAAGAAAAAAAAATTAAAATTTTAGTATAGGGAAAATTTAACCTATAAATACGTAAGACTCACAAAAATTAAAATTGAAAAATTAGGAATAAAACTAATAACTAGCAATAATCCGTCGTTACTTGATAACAAGCGCGTTCACGTTTATCACTGGATTAAATATGATTTCATCAGTAGATGGGTCAGGTATGTCTAGCAAAACTGTTGGCTCTGATTCAAATGAAGATTTTCATTCGTTATTAACGGCCTTTAACAGAAAGAATCATCATCAACATAAATTATATTGGAAATTTCTCTATGGAATTAAAAATAACTTTAATTTGAACATCAGCTTTTAGAACTGTAATGAAATTATTTATTGCATCCTACGAACTATGTGTGGTCACTTTAACACAAATACAATAAAGAACAAAATACTGTGTTCACAAGTTAAACCACAATAAAATAAGTAAAAAATATTTATAGAATTGGGGTAACTGCAGGAAATCCTTTTTGGGGGCGGCGCATTCGTGCTAGAACATGAAATTTGTGTAAAATAGTATATTGGTGAACCGTGTTATTTCAAAATCGTGTAATAAGTAATATAAAAAAAGTTAAGTCAATTTCTCCTTAGGTCAAGAAAGAAAAATTTTGTTTTAGTTACTTTTTATTAAATAATTACAATTAACATAAATATGTATATACATTTGACAAAATCATAATATTAAGTGGCAAAATAGAAAGCGATTTTCTTTGCAATTTTCCATTTTCCTTTCTATATAGGGTGTTAGACTATTATTTTTGTTTGTTACTATTTATTCATTAATAGTAAAAAGGAATCACAATCTCAGAAATTAGGTCATCCCAGGTGCGATTAAAACCCACGACTTATGGAGTAGAAGTTCAACGCGCTTTTCATTGCGCTACAGGGACACAACGAGCGATTTTTTTTTTTATATATGGTGCTGGACAATTATTTTTGTTTGTTTCCTTTTATTCATTAATTAAATTCAATTAATGAATTAATATTTGAAAAGACTGTATTAACAGCCTGTATCATCCATTACAAGTTTTAAAAAAGTGTATTTAAATTTGAATGTATGAATAAAAAGTATTTTATTAACGATTGAAAATTTGAACAAGATATATATATATACTACTGTGCCTAATATTTCCTATCTTGAATAGTTATACTTAGGTTCTATAGCTATCTGTGTATATATATTATGGAATATATATATATATATATATAGGGAGAATGTGAACTAGTTGTAGGAATTGAAAACGACAGTGTAATAAAGAGTTGAGTATATTAGTAACATAGTTACGCATATTCAAAAATAGTTACCTTATTTATTCGTGATATGCATTTTAAATTTTATTTCAAGTCCTTTTATTCAAATTACTTAGAATAACTCTGGGTGATATATATATATGCTATAATCCGTTATTTGGTAGGAAATGAAACTTTGTTAATGTGTCTCAATAAAACTACACAAAATATGTGTTAAGTATAATATTGGAGTAAATACTGTGTATTGGAAGATATTATTTAAATCCTTATAAAGAAGCTTGGTTATATCTTTCTAATTAAGAATTACACTTGTTCTCTCTCTTGCACTCAGTTCAAAGGATTTACTTAAAACATTTTCTTATAAACCTTTTTAACAATCTGCCAACTATATATAATATAATTATCTCGGAAACTTAAAACTCCATCAAATGCACAAAAGCCTCTTCTGTTGATTGCATTAATCTCATTTTAGATAGTCATGTTTCAAAATTCAGATAAAGAAAATTAACGTTTACTAATGACTAAGCGGAGGGTAGAAGCGTTAGTGTGCTCATTATAAACGCGAGATGCAAAATGTTAAGCAAACCACGTATGATAATTAGGCATTTAATAATCGCTCGTGTTTATTCAAGTTGAAAGAAGTATAATATTTTCTAGTTCTTCGTTAAAAATTTAAACAGTCTCAGAACCTCTTTTGAAGTTTGATGTTATTCATACGCGTTAAGGTTATCAGTTGGAACTGTGTTGTGCGGTAAACTTTCTTGAGAGCAAGCCACAAATTAAATTGGAGTCTCGTATTGATTATTGGTGGTTTATTTTGTATTGAAGAATTCCTCTAGATGGTTAAACAGATTTATATTCATGTGTTTTAAATTTCCACATGCAATAAATGTGTTTAATCAGAATATTTAAACTTAAAATGGAAACATTTAAAATACTTAAGCTTTTAATAACTCCCTCTTTTATTATTTTTATTAACAATATGTAAGCGTGTATTTCTATGTTACAAAAATGCGCATTTTCATTTAGTTAATAAAAGGTATTCTTCATTTACATATCATAAAAAAAAAACTAAATTATATTTAGACCATTTACAATAAATTATGCAGAAAATTCAAGCAATTTCTTATTTCGAGAAATAATTACGCATATTAAAAAAAAATAACCTTAATTATTCGCAACATGTAACTTAAAGTTTAGTTAAAGCACTTTTTTGCGAAATACTTAGATTTTTAGATTTTTTATAGATTTTTCATGATCCTTATCTATACATATCCTTATTTATAAATATCCTTATTTATAAATATCCTGCTATAACAGTTATCTTAATTAATTCATAATATATTTTTAACTATACCTATTTTGGCTACTTGTATATTTTATAGGTTACTTAAGGCATGGATTTTTACCCCATTGATTAAAAAACAACAACCCTCTATTTAATTTACATACCAATATCTTAAATCTTAATGTTTAATGAATTATGTGTAAAAGAATATCGTATTTCAAGAACTATGTCACTGTTCATAGAAAAATTATGCTCCTTCAGACGAAATATTTTTTTAGACAAGAATCCAATTCAATAGTAACTTTTATTTTGCTTTTCTATGTGCGTAACGTCTGGGAAGTCTTTTTATTTCCAAATATTATCAATATTAAAACCACAAGTTGGTAACTTTACGTAATATCAGATAATATTGATTTTCTTAAAGTTCAACTAAGTTTTATACTAATCTCATTAGCTGTGCTGAGGAGTCTAGACAGTAATTATTTTTAGTTCACTTTAAAGTTTTCAATGCATAGTTTGATAATTTCTTTATACTATAATATCAAAAATTAAGTTTCAGTAAACCCCAGTGAACTGGTTTTTTTCTTGAGCATTTATATATGTCATTTTTTATCAACTTCACTTCTTAAAGGTCACAAAATTTAATTAATTCCTTAAATAAAAAACAAAAGAAATAAAAAAAAACGTATTCCAATAAAAACATTTAATGACAATTTAATGATGATAATTATTGAAATCAATGTAATTTATGAAGAAGCGGAAAGCTCTTAATTCTTAAATTATTTTCTATTATATTTTATTCTTATATTCTTAATTACTATTATATTCTTCACTATGTATGTTATATAGTGATTTATATTTTTTAATCGCTGTAGTACTATTTTTGATGAATTTTTAATGTATAAATAATTTGAGTGTGGACATTGTGTTTATATTTTTCTCTGTTGTTTACGTAATTTTTAAGCAAATGAAAAATTACTTATTATATGAAACACACACACACATTATAATTATTTATATGTTATATATGTGTTTGATATTTTCGAGCTCATATCGTTAAAATTCATTGCAGTTAGGCTATACTTTTCGTTTTGTAATAAAATTAAGAAGATAATTTATCTGATACTAATAATTTTGTTTATGTAATACTATTATTTTGATGTTATGCACATGATTGCATTTCCTTTTTGTAATGGAATTATTGGAAGTTTATCTAATACTAATAGTTTTGTTTATCTAATACTGTCATTTTGATGTTATACAGACACTGATCACAATTGTCTGTGCATTTCCTTTTTGTAATGAAATGGTAATTTACCTAATACTGATAGTTTTGTTTACCTAATACTATTAATTTGATGTCATACACTGGTTACAATTGTCAGTGCATTTTCTTTTTGTAATGACATTAAAGGTAGTTTATGTAATACTAATAGTTTTGTTTATCTAATACTCTATCCTTTTGATGCTATACAGACACTGATTACAATTGTCTGTGCAGTAAAATTAATGTCGCACTTATAAGCATGGAGAGAGAGAGAGAGAGAAATGGATTTTTTATTACAAATATAACTCCACCTTATGCGATAAAATTTAATTCAATTCTACATTTTAGCATTCTGTTGATAATGGATAAATTTCTGTTTAAATCCGAAATGCTTATTAAAAAGAAAGTAGCACAATGTCTTTCGAAATGCAAAGAAGCACTCCTAAATTGATTACTGGAACATTTGTGAAAGGCATGTGCTCTTAATATTTAACCGATTGATAATAAATGTCCCGAGCTTTCTTCGTAATTAAATAATTATTTTTCTTTCCCAATGTTTCTTCAAAGGATAAGAAATACTTTCTTTGAAAAGTAATTTATTCATTTAAGTAAATAATGGTGATACAGAACAGAAAAATCCCGAAAATTCATCGTTTCATGCTTCCAACATAAATAATCTCTTTTAAAACTGTGACAAGAAAGAAAAAATAAAAGCTACAACATTAGATAATTAGCCAACTTTGAAGAAGAAAGAATCAATCATTTTTAAAGTTAGCTTCTGTTTTCAAAAAACAAATCAAATATCCGTATTTAACTTGCGAGAAATATAAATTGTGCACATAATAAAGAAAATGGTATTCCGAGCCAATTTGGTAAAAGCAAAATGGTTTCCGGAGTCACAATTGTAGAAAATGTGGAAGTTTTAGAAAAATGCAAGTAAACGATGAAAAGGAAGAGCCATATTGCGGATGTATGAATGCCTGGAAGCTTTCACTCCAATCAGAAAATTAAATGAAGCGTCTAAAGTGATCCCAAAAGCATAAGAAGAGAACCATCGATCTCTAAAGGAGAGGTTCTTAGAAATGCAAATTAAAATTTCAAAATCAAAGATATGTAGTTTTGTCGGGAGATCTGAATGAATTTACATACGGGTCTTCAATGTTCTGTTGAATGAAATAAAAAGTTTTTGGTTTTTTTATTTTTGTTTTATATGATTAAAATATTTATGTTAGTGGGGACTGAGTACGTAACTGATAATGATTGCGTGTAGAATTCTGTTAAGTTTTTTATTACTTAGGTTTTATTATAAATTCAAGCAATGCAACTAAGAAACAGTAAATTTTTCATTTTCTGTTTAACTTAGTTAAAGAAACTACAATGAGGTTTGCGTTGAACAACTAACGGTAATCTGATTTTACACTTAAAGTATTGATACTAGTAAAATGATTTAAAAAAGCTATAAAAGTATTCTTCATTAGGGTAATGTTATAAAATACGACTTTTTATTTAATAAGAATTTTAAGGGGACATGGTACAAGTTATAAAAAAAACAACATTAATTTAATGATTTTTACAATTTTTTTGCTTGTAACCTAGGTATATGTATTACATAAAATGTTTTTGTGCTCAAAATACTACAAGAAGCTAACCCTTTATTTTTTATAATCCATTAAGAACCGCTTCAAGTTTGTACTTTTAGTATGGCTCCGAACTCAATTTTCGGGTTTATTTGAGCACAAATGACACATTAGAAGTTCTTTGAAATTAAATTTTCTTACTTTATTTTATTTTTAACAATCACTTTTTTTGAAAATCAAATCTTTTGATCTAGGTGTGAAAATCTTGCTAGTTGAGTATAAAAATAATTTATAATCAACAATTACAGAAAGGAAAATAAAATTAAAATTTTAGTTTCATCAAAAAGTAACCAGAACAAAATGCTAACACAATTTAGAATTTAATGTTGCGTTTTCACAAGGCGAGTCCTAAATGAATTGAATAAAAAAAAAAAAAATTAAAATTTTTTAAAGGGGGATTTTAACAATAATTGCCTACATGCATGACATCCTACAATAATTGAAGTACATGCATGAAACTTAATTTACAAGTACGTCAAACTATACACAATAAAATTTGGTTTGATTTTTCTGCTAACTCATAAAATACTTTTTTATGAATGCTTATTGAAAATTTCTTAAAAACAGTAAAAATTCTAAAATCAATTATTTTTTTAAAAAAAATAAGCATTGTCTTGATTAAAAAATGTACAATATTTTTTGTTAAATGTTCTAACAGCAATAAGTAGAAAAAATATGAAAGCAAATAGCGCAATAGAAAAAAATGCCTCAGAATTTTAACCCGGCATCCCTCGCGCGAAAAAACAACCGAAAGTTCTCACGCAGGGTATCTCATGCCTAGGGATGTTCAGATTCTTAAACGTGAAGATGTAAAACGTGCTTATGCATTTAGAACTGTAACGGTAATTCACGCGCAGGGTATGTCATACTCGAAGAGGCGGTATCCAAAAATATATATTTAGAATTTGCCTACAAGCTAAGACTCCTCAAAGGATATGACCTTAAAATCAGCTACACGAGAAACTATAAATTTTCCAAAAAAGGTTTAGAAGGAGCCTTGAAAAAAGTTAGACGGTGGGTATGACATACCCTGCGCGAGAAGCCGGGTTAAATGAAGGTAAACTAGATAATTTTTCTTTTCTGAGATAAATCAGTTTAATTGCCATTGGGATGTGAATAAAAACGAGCATAAGAACTATCACAACTCTGGATTGTTATAATTTAAAGCTTCCAAATTTTGTGAGTTTATAGATCATTATGTAAGGAATAATTCAGGCTAAAAAAAATTGCATTTGAATTTTCGACCGATTTTTGTCAATTGAATCGTACTGTGTCCTCTTAAGAATCTGACTTAGATTAATATAATTATTTCTCGTTTGGTAAACTATTTAGTAAATCTAATTTCCCCCTTGTTGCTGACTAAATCTATCGATTTATATGTTGTGTTATATAGTAGACAGAATTTACCATCAGTGGGTAAATGGTCTTTGTTTATTCAGCTACACAATGTACACACAAGTAGTGCAGAATACATCAATTATCTCCTTTTTGTCTGCTAAGGTGGAGAAACAGCCCTAAAGCTAAGAACTATCCTTCCTCCGCTTTGAGAACATTATCTACAACTCTTACAAGAGCCAAGTCTGAGTACTCCAATAATCTTCTCTTTGTCTACTTGAGTGGAGACAGTGGCCCAGAGCTTAACACATTATCCCTCTTCATATAATGAACATTATCGCCTAATCTACTTTGACTGATTCAGTAAAGAGAACATAACACATATAATAAAAGGAACACATAATATTTCATCTTATGATGCGTGACATGCAATTTAAGTATAATTTTGATTTAATTAGTCCTGTGTATTCTTGATAACGCATAGGGTTGTAAAAATTTAATCACATTTAATAAATTAGCTGTGTTATATTTGTAAAAGGGACACAAATTTATAATAACTCATGAAAATAATACACCTTTTAACCTTTAAATGTATGGGATTTTTTGTTTTGAGTATTAAAAGTTGGTTTTTTATAAAAATGTAGTCCTGGGTTACGAAAAAAAAAATCCAGGCAATAATATTGAGTACTTATTTGGAAAAAGTTACGTGTACATATTTGGTAACATACAGTATTTCCCCAAAATCTGGCATATATATCCAGTAAAATTTTCAAATGCAACATCAAACATCGATAGCTTACCTGACAACAGATAAGTAATTTTTTTCAATTAGACAAGTCACTGTTTTATAAGAAATTCGAAAATAGAAAATCTCTCTCCAAGTAACGCACTGAATATTATCACCACCACATTCAAATGTCAAAAATAAAGTATATAACTTACAAGCCAAAAGTAATGTTCTTACCTGATTTATTGTCTATGATTTTCAACATTCGTTCGCAAACGCATACACTCAAGTTTTGAATAAAATTAAGCGGAACTGGAATGCAGACAATTGACAACAATATGCATTTAAGGGTTAAGTTTTTCTTTTTCAATAATGTGACATAAAAAGAGAAAACTCTGTACAAGGGAATAACTCTGCTTCCTTTTTATGTCTGTTCATGTTCAAAAAGGCAATTTCAGCGATTCATTTCGTAAAATTTAAAGAAAAGGTTGATTTTTAAAGCTTGGGGTTCATGGGTTGAACCCCTACTGACTTATTTTTACATAAAGCTTGCTTTCTATATATATTCTTCCTCTTTTAAAAAGTTTTTAGTAAGGCTTCCAAGTTTAATTTATGAAGCCTTATAAAAGACGTTTTCTAGATTTATTTATGAACAGGGCTTGATGTTTATTTATATATACATAACATTTCTTATTGAAAAGAGAAGAGAAATGTATCAACTATTTTTTTTTCATATAAAATTGTGGGATAGTTTTCAATCCATGTTGAAGCGTGTATTTATTGAGTGAAGCCTTTGAAAGAAGAAAGAAGGTAAGTTCAAAATTTTATTTGATGCAGGGTGTGGCTTAGTTTCGAGTAAATACGGTATATATATATATAGTATAATAAAATAAAGGTGGAAAAGTTCTAAAACCTACAATGCCAAAGGAGGAAAAAATTAGAGTTCATATATATATATATATATATATATATATATATATATATATATATAAAATCCATAAATATATACAAATAGCTATAAAACCTAAGTATAACTAGTCAACATAGGAAATATTAGCCACAGTAGTACAATAACAAACTCCTGGCCTTAGGAACCAAGATTGCAGGTTTAAACAAGTTTTAAGGCTAGCCAACCTTCACCTGTAATTTGCTTATACACTGAGCCAAAGCCATATATATATATATATATATATATATATATATATATATATATATGTATGTATGTATATATGATATCACAATGAAAAATTGAAAGGAGATTAATAGGTATTCATACATTTCTTAATAAATTTCACAGTTAAATTAAATTTTAAATAGTTTTCGTTTTTTGAAAATATAAAAATAAAATATTTTATATTGAGTTCTATTGAGAAAATTGTAATGCCTTTTCAGCATCATTCACCATAAGGAATTTAATCTATGATTACTTATATTACTATTATATATGATTGTGTCGAATTTATTTGAGACCGATAAGATGTCAAACGCAGACATTTCAATAACAAGTGAAATAGCACACAAAATTAGAAAAGTATAAGCACTTTTATACTTAAACTCTGCAAGGATGAGAGTATGAATAGAGATGAATGAAGCTAATTATGCACATTATTTGCTTTATTTCTAAGAGTTAGTCCAAGCATTTGATTTGTTGAATCACTTTTGGCTGTTAGTATTAAAATCTTTGAAATATATTAAATTGATTCATTTAACATAAATGAATGCCTTCTAATTCATCCAAATTGCAAAGGCAAAAAATTAAAAATGTTGGTAAATGCATAGGGCAAACATTTAAAACTCGGAAATATCAGTATTATCCAATGAACTAGTATTCTGATAACGAATAATTAAACGCTATTCTAGCTGCTTTAGAAAATTTAATGGCCTCAAGCAAATAATACGATTTATTTCGTTTGGTAAGAAAATTATCTCATTAACGATTTTTATTTAAATAATTAGGAAGGGTATTTAAAGGAAAGAAGTTGAATTGCTTCAAAATTCGGCTCGTAAATTTTGACTCGAAAAGCATATAAATTATATGAATTGATTTAGTTTCAAATTGAGAAATATATAGTTTTTTTTTCTCAAATTCTCATCAATGAATAGTAATAAATAATGCTGAGAGCCTCCTCCTAGTTTCTTAGATACGTAACACATTTTTATAACTTTGAAATTTTCTTACGTTTAGAAAGTTTATAGAGTTCTACTTTTTAATTACTTTTCAGGAATAAATATAATACTTAAAAAAAAGCGAGTACTGTTGTTGAATAGTTTTAAAAATTACTAATGTACATGATCTGCATAAATAGCAAAATATTTTTTTTTATCTTGCTTATTTGCTATTTCTGCATAAAAAATTCAATTTTATCTAAAACTTGTAGTTTATAAAAAATGTCCAAGCCGTTACGCTAATTGAATAAGACATTACGGCTCATTCAATTTTATGATTTTCTGTGTATTATCAGCAGTGGCAATTACAGATTCTGTGCTCATATTAATTTTGAAAAAAAAATACTTAACAAAAAAAAACATGGGCTTCTACAGAAAAATAATTAAATATATGTGGTATTAAGTCACTATTTTTTTTATCTTGACTTCTCTCTGACCATAAAATAATCGAACAAGGACAATTTTTAAAAAGAACTTGTGTGATTTAGCAAAGGACATAGCAAATCATTAAATACTTTCATTAATAAGATGGAAAACAAATTAGGAAGTTTTTTTTTCACCCGAATTCTTTTCAAAGGCACGCACTCTGTATGTTCCAAACATTCCAGGAAGCCTCTAAAACATGTAATCCGATTAGCGACTCTTGCCTAAAGAAGCTCGAGGCTGTTACCGCAATCTAATGTAATAATTACTAAATCCACAAAGATCACATCGATTGCTTTGCAATTGTTTTTCGTCGCAAATCTTGTAAAGTGCACGTCAGGGAAAATTCGCCGAAAAATAAAAAGAGCAAAGGTTTTTATTAATTTTCATTTGAGCAGCAAAATACCCAGAAGCAGAAAAATTATCTATTTTAAAAACACTCGAGAGGATTACAAGTGGAGTCTTGTGCATATTAGAAAAAAGGAAATAAATATTTCAACCGAGAAGGTATGTATTAATTATGCACGGTTTCACTACGCTTTTGAATATTTGAGGAATAAATAACATGGGAGAAGAACTTCTTTTATTCCAGGATGTTTACTTCCAAAAAAGGAATGTATAGATACGAAGTTTTAAATTCCTTCTCTAATAAGTAAAGAAATGTGATTTAAAAAAGTACTGATAAATTACTTAACGTAAACATATTCTTTCTTTCCCGCAATAAAAACGTTAACTTATACTACCTCCAGGAGATTAAAAATCTCAGGAATCCATATTACCCCTACAAGGTAAACAATTTTTTAGAGTTCTATTATCTTAGCATTGATGTAAAATCATTTAGGATGTTCTAATAATTACAGATGCAATACATTTCTCAAATATTAACTATGATAACTTGAATCATTTTTTTTTATCAACGGGTGCAAATTGTAACACTTTATAAAAGTAAAAATTCAAAAGAACTTCTATAAATGATTATTATGAAAATAACGCCACATGTTTTCCAATAGTTTTTATGGAATTTTAAAAGCGTATTTATATGGAATAAATGTCAATTTTTATTTTCACATTACTGTGATCGCCATTCTTCAAAAAAAAAAGGATTTAAATAGATTTTGTGTGCCAAGTTTCTATAAATTTCTTTCTTTCCACTTCAAGAGCAATAAATCTTACTATTTAAATTTAAACCAAATTTTACAAGCTATTTAAAAGAGTTAATAAATGTGCAGGAAATAATGTTATATTTCTTTTAATTCATCTAAAGTGTGTGTTTAATTAAATTTAAAGTTTCAAAAAAGTAAATAAATATATTCATATACATTCATTTCTTTAAATTATTTTGAAAGCTAGAAAGCTAAGCCGATAGTCGAAAAAACCCTTTCTTCAACCCTTAAATGCATGATTTTTTGTTTTCAGTTAAAAAAAACCCGTTTTTTACAGGAATGTAGGCGTAGGTTACACACAAAAAAAATAAATCCAGGTACTTGTATTGAGTATTTATTTTGAAAAAAAGTTGTAGGTAGACATTTGGCAACATACAGTAATTCACAAATATCTGGCATATATAAAACAAAATTTTCAAATGCAACATCAAACATTGATAGCTTATCTGACAACAGATGAGAAATATTTTTGTTTTTCAATTTGATAAATCACTCATTTATAAGAAACTCAAAAATAGCAAATATCTGTCCAAGTAACATACTGAACTTTATCACCCAACACATTCAAAGGTCAATATATATATATATATATATATATATATATATATATATATATGTGTGTGTGTGATTTACAAACAAAAAGATAAGGTCTTTTTTCTTTCACACATGATTTATTGTTTATGGTTATCAACGTGTGTTCGGAAAAGCAAACACTCAGGTTTTTGAATAAAATTAAATGGAACTGGAATGCAGACAATCTGTAACACAATATGCTTTTAAGGGTTAACTTTTATCAATAAATTAAAAGTATGAAGTAGGTAAAATGACTTTTACTTAAACATGAATCTCTAAAAATCTCCAGATACTCTTAAAGAGAAATTTTACCTTACATAACAGGAATAAAAACTTAAAGCTAAAAATATTTCATCTAAATACAATTTTCAAAAAAAAAAAAAAAAAAAAAAAAAAAAAAAAAAAAA
>BMAV01000532.1:371235-455530 GCA_019973955.1 Trichonephila inaurata madagascariensis | reverse complement strand
TAGTACTGAATAATCATATACTAGTTAGGCATCAGCATTCCTTTTACTCTGGTTTTACGATAAATTCTTACCTATTATATTCAACTTTTATTAAAAAATGTAATTACAAATTTAATGAGGTTAAAAAGTTTTTAATGTTAACTTAAAAAGGTGTTTTGCTACTCAGTATTGGGATTCTGTCATATATGTATACATATTTATATTAATTGTAATTATTTGATGAAAAGTAACTAAAATAAAATTTTTCTTTGTTGACTTAAGTAGGAATTGATTTAATTTTTTATCAGTTGTTACTAGTTATTTCTTATGGCGTATTTAATAGTGATACTTACACATTTACCATGTGCAGCACAACATAACTGCAATAATTTAAAAAAATAATAAATAGAAAATGCATTATAAATTTCACTAAACCATTCTGTTTCCTGATATATTAAATACTTTATTTACAAATCTTGTTCAGAAGAATTTCAATATCTTTTTTTATTTTTCGATAACGGAAGATGAAATTTAGAAAATAGCAGAGGTTGAGACATTTTCATGACAACACCGAGTAATAAGATCATGATTACAGGAAAAAGCAATATCTAGATGTAATGATCTGAACATATCTTCTCTTTCCTTACAACAAAAAATATTTCAATATTTCTTCCAAACCAATATTCGATGTATACCATACAAGGTAAATAAAAAAAGTAAGAAAGGCACGTCCTGTACTTAGAATGGATTTCAAATATATTGAAGTTATCTTTTATACATAACAAAAGGAATTTCGAAAGTTTTTGAGCTTCAAAATAGCTGATCGAAGTAAGCAAACAAATACTTATAATTCAAATTATAGTTTTGTATTTCAAGCAATTCATCACCTTAGATTATAATTAGTTAACAAGTGTTAACTTTTTGTGTGTACGTCTGTGTGTGTATATTCTTTTTTCCAACGTACATATATCTAAATTTCCCCATATACAAAATTGAATTTTTATTTTACTATTGTTACATAATATGATACAATCATTTTTTTATTCGTTCTAATAAAGAATTAGTGTTGCAACTTGGAGACTGCAGGTGTAAGAAGGTTCGGGGAAGAAGCAGATATGGTTTTAAAAATAGTTCCTTTTATTTTACATCTAACAATGAGCAATTTACAACTTATTAATTAACTTTGTGGAAGCAATCTTACTCTAAATTCTTAATCTAACTTATAAGATTATTTAAAATGTCGTGTTTCTCATGAGCTGCCTGTAGTTCACTTGACAATTCCTCCTTGAACTGTAACAGCTTGGTACAAATCATCTTCTAGATTCTAATTTCTATAAGTGGATGCTAAGATGAATATTAACTTCAGCATGCAATACTTCCTCTATATATAGTCACAAATCACTTTCTACTTTTAACTTTTCATAATTTCATGATTAACATAATACACCCAATGCAAAGGTTTAAACAGCATTTACATTAGCATGAAATGAAGTCATCTCTACGGAATGTGGTTTTTAAACTAAAATAACAGTTAAAGAATAGTTTACCTAAGATTATATTAGCTTAAGACTCACGAATAGAACCCGTCACAGTTGTACTTTGCAAAAAAATCATTTATGTACTTGTAGAAATAGCAATGTATTCGCAGCTTGTTTCAAAACTGAAAGGAAAATATTATAATAATATTTTTGTAAACTACTACAAATCTTAAAAAATACTTGCAAAAAAGGCCTTAAAACAAAATGTCGATTAGACAATCATTACTCTTTCGAGCACTAAAACAAAACAACCTAGAACCCATAACAAAACAAAACAAAATTCTGATTTTTTAGTTTATCATTAATGAGTTCCAATTGCTCAGACATTTAAGCAAATTTTTGTGGAATGGTGGAACCATAATATTAATTTATATATCTAAGACAACAACAAAAATTAAAGTACTTTGTAATAGCTTTCACTATTTGAATATAATTTTATGTACAATTATTTAATCATGTATATCTAGTTTAAACTTTTCTCAAATATTTTTTAGCGTTTTTTATCATATTAAATTTTTTTTACTCTATTTGTGCAGTTTTTTTTGAGAAATGACGCATTGAATATTGTTTTAATTATTAGAATTTGAATTGAAGTGAAAAAAGCATATTTAAATCTTGGATAGAGATGTTTTTTTTCTAATATTTACCGAATACGTTTGTTATATAGAGAAAAAAAAGAGAAAGCAGAGAACACAGTTTGAAAGAAAATTCTTTTCATCATTTTTTTGTACTTCAAATGATTAAATAGGGAGAAAAAAAAGCTGTCAACTCGATAATAAGAAATGTGATATCCCTTTCCAAAAGAATTCTGATTTTTTCAAGCACATTTTTGTCTGTTTTCTTTTTTTGAATAAATTATAAATGCTTTTGTTAAGTAACACACGTTACTTTTTCATATGTTATTTTGATTATATCTTTCGGGAAAAATTCTTAGATATAACATATTTTTTGTAGTTTTTTTTGTGTGGCAAAATATAAAACAAACCATGGATATATGCTTAGTAAAAGAGTGATATTATTAAAATGTGATTATAGCTAAAAAATATTAATCACGTATAAAAGCATAGAAGAAAACTTATCTTTTATATTAAAATATATAATTATATGCTATACAGTTTTTTTAGAGAATATTCTTTAGAAATGCAAAAAGGCTAACCGACGAAGAAAATTATTATTTGTTTGAAACTCATAATTTTTCTATCTCTTGTACATAGAAATTATTCGGAAAAAATTTATTAAAAAAAGCAGCAAATGTACAAAAAGGATCGTTTGTTTTATAAAATTATTTAAAATATTTTTGAAATCTTTTCAATCATGATTACGTTTTAGCTTTTGTTTTTCTCGCTTTTATGACCGAGGTTCAAAATTTACGAGGTCTATCGCCAATAGCCCTTGAATCGTTTTACATTGAGATTTTAATATTACTCTCACTCACTCTCAATTGTCGCTCTTTATGAATTTTCCATTGTGTACAATGTGGAGCAATAAAGAGTTTTTTCAATTACTACTATTAGTTTACTCCCTTGCTATGTATATCTTGTTCAAATTTTCAATCGTTAATGAAATACTTTCTTTTGATTCATTCAAGTTCAAATATTTTTTTTAAACTTGTAGTGGATGACACTTGATGTTAATACAGTTTTTTCAAATATTAATTCATTAACTGAATTTCATTTTTTAATTTTAAATTTATTCTGCGTTATTTCTGTCGTAGTTACAATTAGCTGCAACAGATGGGACCAGTACGTTTTTCTAACGAAATAGTGATTGTCGTTAAAATTTATTTTTGTATATTACTTGTTTCCTAGAATTTTAATTTTGCTTAGAGCACTCAAGCATAACAGGCACTCTTCAGATATTTAACATGCTGCCTAACCATACAACATGGACGCTGTCGATTTTTTGCATCAAGAAAATCCACCGACTTAATACGGGTTCGAGCCCCGAAACTTGGATGTTCAACGCCAGAGCCTAACCAACTATGCCAACATACTATAAAGTCCGGAGAATGTGATTAACATTTTCAACGCCTTGTAAATACTATTACACATTGGGCCGATACACGTTAATTCTTTCGAGGCTTAATGACCTCCTGCTGGTGTGGTGGGGCTTTTAGGAGAGAAAGGTTGCCAGCTCAAGTGTTGTCCTCGTCCTTTGACAGAGGTTCAAAATTACGAGCACCCATAGCCCTCGTGTTGCTTTACAGGTAGAGAGCAACCTAACTCTAACTCTCCATCTCGCACCCTCGCAGCTAACTCTATTCAATTCACAAACAACTTTGTTGGTGAGGGTTGTCATGATTAACAGTTGTATCACGAGACAGTAGAACACGCAGAATAGCACAGCAGAATCAATGAATTTCAAATTAGACAAAATCCTTTAACTGTGATGCACTATTCATCACGAGCTGCCCTATTGCGTGCTAGAAGACCATGGGAAATGACATATTTAAAATCAAGGATGCTGAAGTCAATACATATTCCTCGGGGATGTAGTTTCCATCTTATTCACATTCTTAAGGTTAGGGTTTGGAATCCCGTGTTATATTTTCAATCCCGAGATTGGTCCCGGAGGATTAGAATTGGACTTTTTACTAAAAGTACTTACACACTGGCATAGTTGAAATTGCATAATAATACTGAATATATAATTAAAAATTGGTTTAATGTTATTTTTTATCGAAACAAATCAAAACACACAACACTTAAAAATAAAAATATATTACATGATGAAATTAAAAAAGCAAGTTTCCATTTCTTGCATTTCTGTAAATAATCTTTTAAAAACACTGTCGTCCAGCGCTTCATCGTTCAAACGGCTTATTTTTGTTACAAGTTGTCCTGCTGAAGGAAATATTCGTTCAGATTCTACACTAGTAGGTTTTATCGTCATTAAATAGGACTATGTTCTTTTAGGGTAGTCACCACGTCTCCCTCCAATTTCAAAAAAGGAGACACTTTTTTTTTGAATTTTTGATGACTGTATCTCAAATTCAATAGCTTGTAACTGTGTCTCGCATATACCTCTCTTTGATAACTTTATTTAGTTCTGCTACACTTAAGGTATCCGACTACGTTCGGAACCGTGACTTTGCAAAAGCGTCTAAATGGATAATATTTATGATATTTAGTGTCCCTTAGATTAGAATACATGTATAAAATTGTTTTAAAGACATTATGACAAAAAAATTATTTAAATACAATATTTGGGCAAAAAATGAACTTAGAATAACCTTTTTTCCAAATGTTTTCCTTTTGTAAAAAATGCTTCTATTGTGTTAATATTTTTCCCGTATTCACCTCAGACCTCTGTACAGAGTTTCAACTAGAAGTTTTGAAACGCATAACTTGGAAGTCGGTTTATCCATGTTTTACGAAAACAGAAGGGAGAAATTTTAAGAAAATACGCAGATAATTATTTCAAATGGTTGTAACTCTGAAAGTAATTTGAATTTTTCAAAATTCATAGTTGAGCCTCTGAACAGAGGTCTGAGCTATATACAGGCAAAATATTAATACAATAGAAGCATTTTTTACAAAAGGAGAACATTTGGAAAAAAGATTATTCTAAGTTCATTTTTTGCCAAAATATTGTATTTAAATCAATTTTTTTTGTCATAATGTCCTTAAAGCAATTTTATACATGTATTCTAATCTAAGTGACACTAAATATCATGAACATTATACATTTATGAGCTTTTTTAAAATCATTGTTCCGAACGTAGTAGGATACCTTAATGGTTTCTGTGTATAAATTGATTCAGTTATTGAATCAGAATGTGAATCAATTTCAAGCGTTATCTTATTCGAAATAGTAAATCCAGTTGCATGACCTGTTAGTAATACAGTGGAATTTAAAGCGTCAAGTCTTTCAAGCAGGTACGCTATTAATTTATGGCATTTAATTGAAGAAGGAACTATGACAAAATCTATTCCTGAGATGTTGCTTATACTGTTATGTAAGTATTGCAGTAAACCACTTAGATCTGTGTAACGTTTACCCATTCGAGAAATGAGAGCTGCATATCTATCTATCTATATATATATAAATACTTATAGCACTTATAATTGAGCATAAAAGAATTCTACGTACATATTTCATAAAAAAATTTAATTTTCTGAGAATTAAATTCTTATAAAATTTTGGTAAGAAAAAAATTTTCAAATATAATTTAGACAAAAATTAAATCCCGGGATCAGTTATTTTAATTAAGGAATTTCGGAATTGGAAGAAACGCCGGGATCCCGGGGCTGCAAACTCTACTTAAAATGTGAAGGGACTCTCAAATATTTATTTAGTAAAAATTAAATAAAAGGGATTTCTCAAAGCACCACATTATTTAATTCTTATCTTCAAACCTGAATGCTGCTACAAAAATTGAATAAAGATGACAAAAATAACATGTGAAGAATATAATGAATAAACACTGTAGCCGAGTAGTCATTGAGTTAAGCTTTGTCTTAGGACAGGGGTAGGGAAACTTTTGAGATAAAAGAGAAAATTTGTAAATGAAACAAGATAATTGAACTAGCAAAGAGCCACAAAAAAAAGAGTGCTTGACCATCATAGAGCCTAAATTAATTATATGCATACGCTTGGGATGGAGGGGGGAGGATCCGGATTCTCATGCTCTAATCAATATTTTTAATTATACCGGAATACAAATTTATCCAAAGTATTTTATATTTCTTCAAAAACTGAGAGCAATTGAAGATATTTTTTATTTCTGTGGCTCAATTGAAGAACAACCATTGCGATAATTTTATAAATGATGTGAATTTAGATTTCAAGTTTCGTGAAAAAAATTCTGTACAAATAATACCGTAAGTGCTTTATCTTAAAATTTTATGTTTACATTAATAATTAAAAATGATTTTTGTTGTTCTTGTATACAAACATCATTTCAACATTCTTTTCAGTACCTTTAAAACGTCATAAGATATGGAATATGTATTTGTAACCTCTATTGGGAGTTTAAGTGTACATCATGTCTAAAATCAGGAGTATTCTTGCTCATTTATGCAAATGAGCAAATGTTGCTGGAAATCACTTTGAGGGATATCTTCCCACGGCGACATGGTGAAATAATTGTAATACTTTCCCTGATTTTTAGTAAACTTTGCTAATAGAAAAATATTTATAGATCAAAACGAGTAATATAAAATATTTTTTTCAACGTCAGTTCTTAAATGGTTTGAAAAACGTACTGGCATTATCTGTTGCAGCTAGTTGTAACCACGCCAGAAATAACTCAGAATAAATTAAAAAATAAAATTTAATTAATAAATTGATACCTGAAAAAACTGTATTAACATCAAGTGTCCTCCACTACAAGTTTAAAAAAATATTCGAACTTGAATGGATTAATAGAAAGTATTTTATTAACGATTGAAAATTTGAACAATATATATACATATATATATATATGGAGAAAGTGAACTAATAGTAGGATTTGAAAAATAACAAACTTAAATAACTATTTTAAACCAATTAAATATTTAAATTTATATGTTAATATAGGTAATTTTTTCACTAAATTGTAAAGGAAAAAGAGAAAGGGAAATTTTTTTTTAGTTGGCATAATAATTTTTTTTAATAATTCATAGAGGCAGAAGATTGAAGAGCTGCAACCTTCTATACAAAGAGCAGCATTTGGCTTGCCGATCCCTGTCTTAGGGGTCTTTAGTCGGGGTGCTGGTTTGAATCACAATTCCGCTTAATACTCGTAACCGTATTATGGAGTAATAACTACTGCATTTTAATGAAACTCTGTTTTTCATTCCTTCCTTGCAGTAATGTGACAGATAAGAAAATGAGTTTGCCTTCTCGAGTGCCAACAAGGGAAAAAAGATGCTTTATGTACATCATATTCCGTTAATCTTTTTCTCGGAAATTAATTTCTTTTCTGTTAAATGAGTACATATACTAGAGAAACAGATTTGTGCAATATATCAGAAATCCTAGAATAATTTTCAGAAGATCGCAATGTTTAATTTTAAATATATAAAACAGACTAATATTCAAAATATAACTCGAAAATTGCTTTGAATCAAAAACGTTTTAGCCCTTCAAAAAACAATTTTAGGAGCAAAATTCATTTTTTTCGTAAATTTGTGGATAAGATTTTACCATTTTCCTTGACAGAAAGTCCTATTTCAAATTTTACCAGATATTGCATTGGTAGACATATTTGAGGGTGATGATGATGATGATGATGGGGCAAAGAATCAGAAACATAAAGACGGATGGGAACATCTCGTTTTATTATTTAGAGGTAAAATTGAAGCATCATATGTGTTCCCATTTATGAAAAGGAAAAATAATCCAGTAAAAAAAAAAAAGGGGGTGGGAGGAGAATAAAACATCTGCCTGCCTTCTTCAGAGCATACTTTTCTACATGCATACTTTTATGGCGTAGTAATGACCAAAAGAAATGAGCAGCAGATTACTTAAGAAATATGTGAAAAGAAATCTGAACTGTATATAAGAATATGAATAGAAAAAGAATTTTAAATTACATTTTCATGATGTGTTTTTTTTCTTCTAACGGATGATAAATATGGCGTTTTCTTACGTGAGCGTACGTAATTTATGTGAGCAGAAATATTTTTCGTATACAGTGTTATTTTCTTAGAATACCTGTTGGTATTGTTAACTAAACCTGTTTTTAAGAAATATTTTTTTTTAAAAAAAGCTGCATAATGTACTCATTATATTGATTTCTTTTATTTAAATTGCAATTTTACTATTTCCATTTTACAATAATGTTGATCAATTCTCACTGGAGGAATACTAAAATATTAAAATTTAAGCTTAAAATTTAGATTAAATGTTATTTTTTAAAATTGTTTATGCTCCTGTATTTGTCTACTTATTTATAGAGAAAAGTTAATCACATTAAATTCATTAAATTATAACTAATGGATAAGTTATTTCTATTCAAATAAACAAATTCTTATTTCTGTTTTCTGAATATAGTTCTTTGTGGGGTATCAGTTATGTTGGCGTGGTGTATAAGCTAGGATAGTGGGGTCGTTCTCGTCGTTTGACCATAGTATAAAACATGTAATATAAGAACAAATAATAAGTCAATTCCTAATTAGGTCAACAAAGAGAAATTTTATTTTAGTTACTTTTTATTAAATAGTTACAATTAATATAAATATGCATATACATATGAAAGAATCACAATATTAAGTGACAAAATAGAAAGAGATTTTCCATTTTCCTTTCTATATATGGTGTTGGACTATTTTTTAGTTTTGTGTGATACTATTTATTCATTAATTAAATTTAATTATTCAAATAAAATATTATAGCAAAAAAGAAATCACATTCTCAGAAATTAGGCCATCCCAGGTGGGATTCAAACTCACGACCTTTTGATTAGAAGACCAACGCTTTCTCCATCCCGCTACAGGGATACAACGAACGATTTTCCTTTCTATATATGCTGTTGGACTATTTTTTATTACTATTTATTCATTTTTAATTCAATTAATGAATTAATATTTGAAAAAACTGTATTAACATCAAGTGTCATCCACTACAAGTTTAAAAAAAAGTATTTGAACTTGAATTTATGAATAGGAAGTACTTTATTAATGATTGAAAATTTGAACAAGATATATATATATATATATATATATATATATAAAGGTTTTAAAGCTTTAAAATTATTTTAAAACTAATATTTCCTGGGTTTAAGGTTTCAGTATATTTAATTAAAATTTTTTTCGACCGATTTAGAAGTAAACAGAAGAACTATTGTGTGTGAGTTTTCTATTTTATTAGTTATTATATAACTATAAGCTGTAATACATATAAATGGGCAAATTTGTTAGTTTTAAAAATGTTCTTTTTTTTTAATCAAAACAAATTATTTAACTATTAATTATGAATTAGAACATGATATTATTTTATTTTTGTTGTTAAGATGTATTTCATATTAATTCAGTAAAAAAGTGTGGTATATTTATTCACAGATAATTTTAGGATTTTCTTTGTTAAAAACTTATGTGCATCTTTCAGTTAAGTAAAAATTTAAATTTGGATTGATTTGAGTTTTAGTTCTTAATGCCCTCGGTTTTTTCATTTTTGACACTTTCATGAACTTTTTAAACATTTTTCACGAAAAAAATGCTAATGAAGAATATATAGAAAAGGAATTCAAAAATTCGAATTTATATATATATATATATATAATTCGAGGAAAAAAATACTTTTTTTTATTCCCAGTTCAAATTTCTTATTACAGCCAAAGGCGGATGGTACTGATTATTGCATTGAGAAAATTTCCCCCCCCCCCAAAAAAAAAAGTTTAAACACTATCTAGGTAATTCATACTTTTTTTAAAAGCTTAATTTTTAACCCTTAGTGAAAACAGAAAAAAAAATGCCCACTTTCAGGTTTCTTATATTTGGCGGACTTTTGAAATGAAAGAAAGTAGAAAAATATGATATGATTGGTATATCATTACTTTTGATCATTATTTTAGACTTTTATAACCTTGATGTACATGGAAAGATAACATGTATTTTCTAAATACATTCGAATATATTTTGCACAAACTTATTTTAACTTAATTGCTTCATTTCTTAGACTAGACACTTGTTGTTGTTCATACATCGACTTGCAATCAAAGCTCATTTTTCTCTTGTAAAAGAACTTGATTACTTTAAAGTACTTCCTTTGAAAATAAGTCTATAAATAACATTTACAATTTGGATCGGTTTCCAAGTATTCTTTTGCTTGAATGAACAACCTTGAAAGTTTACTATACACAAAGGCAGCTTAGTTTTAGTACAGTAAAAGAAACCAACTTTTTTCTTCATTTTAGTCCTGTAGAAAATGTATTGGGAAAATGAGGAAGCATTCATTAGGATGGCTTGTAATATTATTCTATGATCTTTAATGAAAGCCTTTTGAGTTTACTCTTGATTGGACTATGTTTAATGTCATTGAGGAAAATCTTTATTTGAAATTTACGGTATTATCCAACATGAATAAGCAATCAGAGAACTAAGAAAGACATTAGAGTAAACAAGTCGCATGAGTTGAAACCGATCAACAATTTGACCCTTACTCTACTTGTTTAAAAGGAAATACTCAATAGAAGAAATTGGAGGCAAATGATTCAGAAGTACCAATTCGTTTTCTATGAAAATAGAAACCATAGAAGAAAAGATACCATAGGTTTACATTCAGTACATTAAAGCAGTGATTTTTAAACTGGCGTCCGTGGACTCTTGGGGGGAGGCAGAGTCTTTTTAGGGGGATTGTGAAAGGGTGTCATTTAATGTTAAGATTTCCCTTTTATACAGACTCTGAAAGACCTCGTCGAAAAATTGAAAGATGTGCCATCCTAAACTAAATCACTGAATTGTCCCCCAATGCAAAAACTACTAGAACATGTATTTCGATCAAGAATATTAGTTCAATTTTTTTTATTTTTTGCAACTATATAGCCATTATTACAATATTACTACAACGTAATATTTTCAAAAAATATAGTAGAAACCAGTAGCGCACACAAAAATTTTTCAAGGGGTCGAAAGTCCACCATTTTGGTATCATGCTCCAATACGCCGACCAACATATTCTTTTGATTTTGTCAATTTTCGGAAACAAAAACAATACAAAATTAATTATGGGATAAATAATTAGCATTAATTTATAAAATTAATTATTAATAACAAATACATAATTAAATTTTACGTAATATATACCTAGGGTTATAACTAATCGAAAAAAAAATCAAGGGCTATGGGGGGTGTCCGGACCCCTAGGACACCCCCCTTGTGTGAGCCACTGGTAGAAGCACATATGTAAAAATTAGAGGAAAAAAGAAGTATTACGAAGTCTGTATAAGTAGCAGAGACAGTATTAAGACTATTGGAGAAACTTCAAGCCAGGGAAGGGAGTTCAAATCTTGGTTGTCTGTAATACCAAGCTGATATGCAAAGGATGGCAGCAGTAATCGAAAGTTTAAGAACCACTGCATTATATTATTCTTTAACTTTTAAATATATTAACTTTTAATAAATATATTATTAAATAACGTCTTTTTCCATTAAACTGGCACACACATTGAAGTTAAACTTAAATATAAGACAGATCATGTGTTGATTTCTTAAAGCAGAAATATTAAAAAAAAAACATAGTATTTTCAACGAATATTAAATATACTAGTAAAATATCTTTTAAAACTGTAGCAAGAAGAAATGAATAATATGAATGAAATATTTATTTCTCGTTTTTACGTTCAAAATAATTGTTTAAAGTGTATAAATGCTTATTATTGTAATTTTTATCTTTTAATTTCAGAGCATTTTCTTACCTTAGCATTTGTTAAGTTTTATTAATACTTTTTTACATACGATTATACAGGGGTAAGTATTAACTCATTATAAAATATTTTAGCTAAATTTTTCAAGCCTCATTAAGGATCACTGTTGACTTTTGAGCTAATTTCGCATACAATTTTTTACCATTATATGCTTTTTGAATTAACATTTTTATTCGAATATACATTTCGCTGATCTATTATTTTTATTTTAAAAATTCCTTGCTATCGCTGAATGTTGGGTTCAAGAGCTAACTAAACTAACTTAAGCCGTAATAAGAAGCACACTATAACCGTAAATGAATCGAGTACAAATTTGTTTTAGAACAATGGAAGGGTTTATGGATCCAGATTCATTGGATTGCTGACTTAATTGAGTATTTAGTACTTCGGAAGTCGTGCAGAAACACCTCAAAAGCTGTATCAAAGATTAAGTGCTGACATGGAACTAAGTTATTGCTAACGTAAAGTTAGAATTACTTCCAAATATCCCAAAATGTGCTTTTGAAGATACCTTATACTTTATTAATGAATTATTCAGCAATTTTCTCTCTAAAAATTTAAGACCGTAATTTTTCACGCAAATATGACAAAATAACGGATAAACTTTCATTCGCTTAAAACGAATTTGCCGTTAAAAATTCTTTAACACATTCAAAGCGGTCTTATTTTATTCTTAAAGATACCCCCGATCTAGAGTATAAGACAAAAGGGAAGAGTAGATTACGATCGTTATTACTATTAAACAGACTTTGAGGTACTTCATCGCCCTTTAAGAAGTCATTGTCCAGTTTGAAAGTTCTCGGGGGGAAATATTTTGCACTTTACTCGAAGAACGAGAGGAAATATCTACAAATGGAATGAATGGGCTTCCATCTATTCATTGAAGTTTGGATTTAGTTTACCCTAGAGATTTGTCCCCATTTTGAAAGGCCTAATAAATTTTCGCCAATCGGGAGTTGATGAAAAAGCATTGCACGTAAATTTACAACTCAGGGCATATGCTCTAGGAATTTTATGAGTCACACAGCTCTTCCAAAATAAAGTTAGTGTTCTTGAATTGTATCTATTATACAAATTATACTTATTAAAGAATATTTTTATTTAGTAAAATATTTGTAAAATTAAAGAAAACTGGGTTTTAGGACATTATATATTATAATATCAAAGATTTTAAAGTAATATTGCCAAGAATAGCGGTTACCAACCGGTAGTCCAAGGGCCACTAATGTTCCACGAAAATGCTTTGAAGGCCAGCAGGAAAACTGGAATACATTTTCATGAAGATTCACGAAGATGACGAGTCACAAACCGTACTAGGAAATACAGATTATATTTTTTTAAAGTTTAGCTACTACTTTTATCAAAATTCCTTCTCTGTTTAGCGACTTTTATAGGTGTATCTAGTGATATTTGTGTGTGTGAAAGAAGTTTGAGAGTTGGAAATCATGGCAAATTGGCGGTATATCACTTCAGTTTGTAGATATTGCTTTGCGTTGCTGGTTAGCTCTTGATTCTAATGAAGTTCCTTTTCAATGATACGGAATTGTAAAAAGAAACGTAAATTAGTGATGATATTGTTACGGCCATCAGCCATATAGTGACCAATCATATTAGATCTAAAGGCTGACGATGGTTTGTATAAAATAAAAAGGGGTAAAACAAGAATGATTGCATAAAATATTACAAAACTTCCATATTTTTGTCATTACTTAAATTATTATTAACTTCCCAGCAAAAATTTTCAATAGTCTACATGAAAGTTAAAAATTTTTAATAATAACTATTTGAAAATAAAAGCTGGATTGAAGTTTAATGGGTTGGCTACTAACCCTTTCGCGGGAAATGGTTAATAGGTCTAGCCACATAACAAAAAATTTTCTACAAGCCGGTGGTGGATATTTAGTCTATCCACATGCGTTAATTGAAGCTAAAACGCAGGAAAATCAATACAGATGGTAGCACGATACCTTTTTTGCATTTCATGTCCTCTGATGGTAATTAGAAACAGTTTTTTTCTCGGTGTAAATCTACAAATTGTATTTTGATTACTACAAATAAAATTTCTGATCTGTGAAAAAAAATTCGACAAGTCTTAAGTATACTTTTCTATCATCTGAATGAATTAAAAAAATGTGCAATTAAACAAATATTTTACTTAGGTTTTTGGTAAGTTTTTATATGTGGATAGAGACTCTATCCACTGCCCACATAGAACAGAAAAATGACCTAGAAATTTTCGCTTTTCCTCCACTCGAGAGAGAGCACTTAGAATCATGTGAGAATGTTGGGGGTCGGAAATATAAACAAACATTATTTACAAAATGTGGTACAAGATTCTCGGGTTCGAAAATCTTTCATTACAGCTTTTCTGCTTGGAGAAAACGTTTGCATATTATAAAGTTGTGACGGGCTCACGCGTCTTTCCTTTAACATAACCTATGGGTTCTTTGGTGGCCAAGATTAATGGCAATTCTTTTCCAACCAAAACCCAAGAAGCGAAATGTGAAAAGAAATGCAAATAAGATAGCTTTTAAAAGAACAGAAGTTTCAGTAAGGATGATGGCAATTTGGGGAAAGTTATATTTGAAGAGATACAAGCGGGAATCGACAGCCAATCATGAAGTTACATGGAAAGTAAACCAGTAATACAAGGTGCATACCATTGCACGCGCCCAGATGTCTCCATATAGAAATCGAATCTTAGTTGGATTAAGGTAGGACTGATTGTTTGATATTAGGACTTGTATTATTATTAGAAGTAAGAGTAGGCGGAAAATAATTATAACGTAGAGAAAGTGGTCTAAATTACGGAATTTGGTTTAAATATCATTGTGTGTTCGTTCATTCTAGATTCTCACTCATTTAAATTTATCTAAATTGTTAGACACTTAATTTCTATTCTTAATAAAGTCATATTAAGAATTTAAAATGTCTATTCCTTTTACAACTCCTACACCTCTAGATCACGCTGACAATCAAAGATACGGTCAACAAAGGGGGGGGGGCGGTAACACAAAGTTTTACAGAAAACACAGCTCATCAAATTTGTGAAATAACAAATTTATATCCCCAAAAATATTACTTTATTTCTAACTTTTTATACTAAAATGAAATAAAACATAAAATGTGGATATATACTAATTTCAATGTATATTCTAAGTAATTATTCTATGTTGTACACGTATTCTATTATTATTTTATTACACTTTTACTTTGTATTTAATTGTTATTGAAATAGTTACATAAATGCTAATTTTTCATAAAAAGTTTATTGTAATATAATTCATTATTTCTCTCTGTCCTGAAAAGTAAGTTAAATATCATAAGTGGGTAGTGGCTATAACGTTTAGCCACCACCCAGGAATAAAACCCCTGATCAAATTTTTTTTTTTTTGACTAAATAATGTTTATAGAGGATGACAACATTACATTTATCAAGTACTTTATCACAGAAAAGTGTATTTTAGCTTTGTGCTCGCGAAAGGGTTAATAACAAAATAATGATTATTTTCTAGATAAGTAGTTTACTTTAAAAGCAACTCCACAAATTTAGTCTCACAAAGCATTTTTTTACAACTACAAGTATTACTTTGGATGAAAATCATTCTAGAAAAATTGATACTAAGGGTAGGAATTTCAGCAATCGCCAGAAAGTAACAGTTTTTCGGTACCACAGCTCCTATTAACATATTCATTTTCAGCATCAAAATCCTTCAACTCCTTCCAAAAGAAAATTTAGAAATGAAATATGTGTTTCAGAAAAAGAAAATTAATAATAATTAACCCTTCAACCAGAAGAAAAATACTTCTACCATTATAAAAATTAAAAGAAAGTTAATTCAAAAAGAAAACTTTGGAGCGGAAGGGGGAAACTTTTAGCATTTACATCACAAATCACAAAAATTAGAAATATCTGCCTGAACTTGTAAAAGTGTTCGTACGCAACACTTATAACAGCTTGTCGAGAAAAATTATAGCGGAAGCCATGAAAAAAAGGGGCACTTAGGAGGTTAATGCTCATCGAAAGGTTACTGTCATTACTGCAGCATCAAAATCTCCCCTTGACAAGTATAATTAATTAATATCGCTAAAAATAGCCGTAAAATGTAGCTATGATTGATAATCCCACTGGAGTGACGTTTTTTCTTCTACTTATCTCTCTCTCGCATTAAACAAATAAATGTACTATCAATGTACGCTACAAGAAAATCGATGCTATCAATATTTCAGAGGCTGCCATTTGCGTAGTGTTATTGGCAGTAGTAGTGCGAAAGCTTCGTTTTAAGTAGTTGGGTCAGGTCGACCACGCTACCGATGCTATTGATTCTGGTGTTCGGTGCACTTTCGTGAGAGATGCCGTCGGCGACGAAAAGCAAGATATTCATTATCCGTGTAACGTTGTTGGCCCAAGTTCTCATCATGCAAAAGAGGCCCACTCTAGAAAGAGAATGCACTCTTTATAGATTACCATTATGAATTATAAATGAGCATACAAATGTGCATATTATGATGAATATTCTTCCGACGGTACTGTTATCGAAGGCTTGATCTCTACTCGAAGAAAGGCAAGTCAAAGAAATGCGGGGGAACTGTTGAGGCAGGGAATTTAGTTCATTAATGCCTTTGTCAATTAACCCTATTCATGGCTTTGTTATGAGGCATTGGTGTTTAATTAATCATACAAGAATGCATTAAAAATCTGAAATCATTGAATGTGCACAATCCGATTATTGCCCTTATTTAGGATAATAGGTAACCGTAAATGGTGATATGAGTGGATAATCTGTAGTGTAGAAAGGAGTGGATTTCCAATAAATTGAATGCAGTGCTATTCAAGACTGCTTAATGGTCAGGAAGTAAATAGGTCATTTAATTTTTCTCAATAATTTATGTACGAGTTTGATAATAAAATGAGTTTGTTGAGATTGAAGTTGGGAGAAGATAAAGTTTTTTTCAAATAGGGAATTTAGACTAGTATTCTTTTTGAATAATATGTTTTATTAGTTAACTTTTACTGGATCATATTGAAAAAAATGTACATGTACATCCATTCATCTTTATTTTTTTTACTTTCCTATCATTTATACATTGTAGCTTATTATTATTTTTTTTTTATGTGTAACTTTTTTCCTTCATGCTCAACATTTTCATCAAATGGACCAAAACTCCACGAACCATTGAGGCAATACCATAACACTAATAACTATATATTCTTAATACACTTTTAATAGAAATACAAAAATATTGATCTGTTAACCCAGTGCTTCTCAAACTGTGAGGCGCCCCCCTAGAGAGGCGTGATAACCCTAGGAGGGGGGCGCAAGCCTATTGAAAAGTCGAAAACAAAAAATTATAAAATTTAAATTATAAAATTATAAAATTAAAATTTATAAAATTTTTAATTTACTGAACATGAACAAACGGATACATTCCGACATAATGAAAAAAAAAATACACATTTACATTGATATAATACACTTATAAATGTATAAGTTCTGCACAATGTGTTTTATAATTAAGTTAACTATACTAAGTTAAGCACAAGTTTAATAATTACCAATGACCCCGTGGGCTTATTATATATAAAATTATATACAAAAATCAACACTTATCTTGATAATTTGTACAGTTTATAATGAATCTATTAAATTCAGATTAAATGTTTTGCGATTCGCTTCCCAATGCCACAATTTTCCACGTAGGCGAGCATATGTGATGTATGGGGGAGGAATAAATAAGGAAATCCTCTAAAATAAGTGAATCCTTCGCAATCACTGTCAGGGTCCATTTATTACATTCCAAAGCCTTTGGAATAATTTTATGGATAGCAGTGAATAGAAAATATCGTTTTTCGAAAAGACGTATATATACGCTCGGGGCAATTTACGCACTGGCTGAGAAAGACGTTTATATACGCCGGCGGTGGAGAGGTTAAAGTTGTATTGTAGCTTTAGCCTCAAAGTATTGTATCATCGAATTTAATACATTGTTATTGTATGGAGGGGGGTGATTCAATATTGGGTCGCAAGTATTGAAAGTTTGAGAAGCACTGTGTTAACCTCAAAAATTCCTTAGTGATGTCATTTCTCCTTGAAATTAGCCGTATATATATATATCTTGCGAGGCATCTGTCTGCATTGGTAATTTTATTTTGTACAACACCAAGGATTAACATAACAATGTAGTTCATCTGTCTTCTTACTTTAAGATTCTTCAAATATCTTAAACAGGAATGTTTGGCTACGATTTAATTTGTATTGATAATAGAACTGAGAATTCAATGCTCGCGCCAAAGTTAACACTACGGAATTGTGTTGACTAAACATCCGAGATCCAAATAACATCGATAAACAAGTCCATAATGGTTCCCATAATTTATGTCACTGCTGTAATAATGCTCCAGTCTTCCTGAGCCTTAATTGTTGCTCCTAATCTTGCGGACCAAGTAATTGGAAATAATGATGCATGCACTAAAGGTGAGTTATTAGAAGACCAGAGATTCTAATAACTTCTTGAAAAGAGTTAGTTGATGGGAAAATTTAGATAAATTAAAATACTAGTAAATTGTCAACAGCGATACAAGAGTGCAGTTCGATAAGAGGATTCAATTTGAAGAATATATAAAGATTCAAATGTTATATATATGAAAAGGGTTCACAAATAATCTTATTTAGAATAACAAGTGAGACACAAATTTGACAAACTGAAAGGTCAAATGTCTCTGCCAAGTTATATTACAGTATATGAGTGATGTAGTTAAATGATATATTTTCACTCAGTTTAATTTGGTAGGGGTGAAAAAAACTTCTTTCTTTGTTAATAATTTCTGTAAAAGGCAACCACTAAAGTGCCGAACTTAAAAAAAGGAGTGCATTTTAAAATAAACTCTAATAGTTTACCTTCCTCATTTCACAAAAATGTATTTTTGTGAATCTAAAGGGAGATTTAATATCACACAATAAGACATATTTAATGTTTGAATGTGTTAGTAAATATGAAATATAAATTGATTTAATTTAATTTAGAAGGAAATTAGAGGGAATATGCACACGTAATACCTTTTCAGTTATGTTCAGTACTAAAATTAACTTATCAAAAATATAAAATTGTTATATCAAAATGAAAATGCACAAACACACACACATGAAATAAGTATTGGATAAAAAACTCATTCATGTCCTTAAATTGTGTGTTATGTAGAGCATTTTTAATATTTCTTTACGCGTGAATGTTTTGTTTTTAACAGAAGTGAATTTATTGTTTTTGTTACAATCGCAGTTAAGTAAATATTTTTATTGCGATAGAATTTCGTTGATTTTTTGTATATTTTTTAGGGAATTTTTATTGACTTCAGTGAGACATATACAATGTGTAATTGTAAATGTATACTTAATTTCTTTTAGACCGCTAGATGTAGAAAGATTGTTATTTTATTCATTTAAATAAATTTATCGAATGTAGCGCTAAAATTATTTTGTTTTACATATATAGACATTTATATAAATAATTACTTTTCAATTTTACAAAACTAATTGTAAAGCCAATTTTTCCTCATACGCTTACTTTCGAAAATGACGAGCAAAATTAAGAAAAAAAAGACTTTTTTTAAAATTACATTTACCCATTTTAGATAAAAAAAATACCAATATTTACTTACCCATGAAATCAAGTTTATCTCATATTTCTTAAAAGCTCCGCAAGTGGAAATGTACAAAGTAAATATGCAGGTGCAAAACGCGTTTTAATACACTTCATTATACGGCTTTAAATTATCCTGTATTAGCAAAGTTATGTACAATGTTAGACGTAATAATATTTAATAATAATTGCATCATTATTCATGTCATTTAATATATTGAAATAATGTGTAAACTTTTCGTTCAAACAATCTTATGAATAAAAAGAAGTTTTCTGTAGTAAGTGAAATTCTCAGATAGTAAAAAAGTTAAATGTATAACATAACACACTGAAGTGAATAATGTTTATTTAATTAAGGCCCAAACGTTGAAAATAATCCCAGTGGGGAAGGTTTGTTTTAACAGTAAGCTTAAGTCAAAATAACGAGAAAGACTTTTATTTTAATCTGATGGTATTTATATAATTACTTGAAGTGCTTATAGAATTTATTACATTTGTTATTTACCTTGAAGTAGTATTTGTTTTGTTGCATCCAATTCATATTAAATCTAGTTAGATTGTTTCCCATCACAATTTTATTATTTGCTCAAATTGCGAACAATATATACTCAGGAATTCTTGACTTGTTAGATTTAATTAGAAAGGGAATCGGGATAATTCAGCTCTTTGAAATTTTATTTAATCTATTCACAGTATTCGGTTTTAATGTTTTTACTAATTAGGTTTAACTGAATAACAATGATTTCTAAACCACGTTCTAAGGTTTGTTTACCAGTGAACTTTAAAATATTTTGATACCAATTAGGAAATTGCTATTATCTTTATTCGTACATTTCTAGAATATAAAACTTGTTCTGGTAATAAATATACTGTTACTGAAGAGCACTTAAAGGAGAGTTCTAATAAGATGTATTAGTCCTCATTAGAATTCTAAATTACTTTTGGCCTTTTCTTTGAAGAGAATAAAGCTTATGTTGCAAAACATATTTCCGAAAATACTTTCTTTTTAATTTTAGGAGTGTACTCATATTTGAAGATCTCTTCTAAGAATTGCTTAAGATAAGAGTGTAAGACAAGCTACCGGCTAAGACAGTCTGATAACCAATCTATTTGAGTCAACATATGTTGGTGCGCAAAGTTTTTTTTTTTTTGCATGACGATCTATTGGGGACTGTCATAACTTGTAAGCAATTATGGGAATGTTAACTAGAAATCTCATTCTAATTTCTTAAAAAAACTGTAGAAAAGTGTGATATGGTACTGTAACGTTTCCCACACACAGCTGTAAATCGGTTTCTTTTTGTGGAATTGATAATCACGTCTCTATGAACACTTGCGCCCTTAAAATATTGTGAAGTCTTGTCTTTGGTCATCATCCCGGCAACTGACACCATGAGAACCTCTCCACCCATGGACCGGATGTAACTCCTGGATAAAGAAGCCGACCGCTACCATCTCGAGACCCTAGAGAGGGAAAAGAGAGAAGACGGTTTTAAAATTTTCACAGAGAATGATGCAACCTCCTCCCTCACAAAGCATCAATTCGGGACTCTAATGATCTAAATATTTTTAATAACTTCAATATGTATACTGTAATTAATATAGCTGTGACATAAATAAACCGAATATTTACATTAATAAATATCACGCAACCATTATTTTTCTCAAACATCACAACACGTTTTTCTCATTAAAGTGATTCTAAAATTAGATGTACTTGCCGCTACGGATGATATGAAACTAATACAATAAATAAATTGAATGAAACTGCCCTATTTTATTTAACTTATATTTATTGAATTATAATCTATAAATTGTATTATTTTTATAATACAATGTATACTTTCCTGAGAAATAAAGTTAAATACTGAATTCAATCCTTTTAAAAGGGTGCAGCCCTCCGGTATCTCCATTTTCCACAATGTCGCCCACTAGTCAAAATAGTTGCCCACTCCTGGCTTAAGACCATTAGCAAGTGATATTTGAATTCGTTATTTAGTTCTGATGATTTAGATGATTTATTATAACAATATACTGACTATAAGTTATTTTTAATCAATAGAATGATTTTGAATCGATAAATCAGTTTGATTATTCTCGACTCTTTTGAAATTCAAAATATTCTCAAAAAGCTTTATTTTTAGCAATCTTCGCTTTTTTTTTCAAAAATAACAGATTACAATCAGAGAAAGAAAAAAAGTTTTCCTATTTATTCTTAAGAAAGGAAAAGTTTGAATGTATTATTTGAAGAAATCAGTTATCCAGTTTGAAAACTGGATATGTTGAGCATCCATGGAAACTTTTGAGTAGTAATGTTAGTTCATTGATTTTTATAACCAAAGCACATAATGTGGGTACCACTTTTCATTCTATACTAATGATTTACTGTTGGAATATTTTTTAAAAATTTTTTTAATTTAAATCTTCCATACACATATAGATGTAGGCATTTTACATCTTAAAGAAATTAAAAAGAGTTAAATACACTTATATTTGATTGATTTTGTAAAATCTTATTGCAATAAGAGTCAGCTTCTTCTTGAAATTCAAATATCTTGACATAAAATTTAACTAACAGTTCATTTTATTAAATATGTTTTGAACAGTTGTTTCTGGTATCTGCCGATGCCATTTTGTCTTATAAATCTTGTACGCACTAGTAAAAAAATTTGCTGAATGTAAATTCATCACTATTTTTCATCATATGCAATATTATAGAAATAAACAGTAAAGCAAAATACATTAAAAACTAGAATTTATTTTTCTTATGTAACTGTTACATTTGTTCTTTTGGGAAAATATACTTCTGTCACTCAATAAAAATATGCCATTTTTTCGATACATTTTCTAGCATTTTAAAGAAACTTTACCCACTATTTCTGCGGTTTGTTGATAAAATTCAAATGGTAAGACGTATATTAAACAGATACGGAGCAAAAAATCAATATTCCTATCATTTTCACTAAGTTACGTTGAAGAAAATTTACAAATTCTTTAACTCTCCTTTCGCATGGCATATGATTTACAGAACAGGAATCGAAAGGAAAATGCTAATTCTAGGTACCGAGAAATCTATTAAAAATAAGCAAAAGTAGGCTGCATTTCATCAGTTTTTCTATTAGTTTCGCTTTCTAAAAATGCCATAAATATTCATCACATAATCATAAAAACGTCCCCATCAAGGTAACGGATTTATGTGTTATATCGGCAAAATGTTATGAATATAAATTTATTTGCTTTCATTGAGGATGTTCTTAGAATATTAACAGCTTTTAAAATAAAATGCATTCATATTAGAAATTTAGGAAAGCTTAGATGAAACAGATGCTAAGATTATACGTATGAGTTTAAAATATATTTCCGAGGTATAAATAAAAAATCTTAGTACATGTGTTACCAATATTACCAAAATTTTTAATGCAGCGTCAAGTAAAAACTAAGTCGTAATGTTAGATTAGAAAATCAAAATGGAAGATAAGAAAATATTTTTTCTCTTAAATGGAAAAACATTGTCATAAGTGTATATCAGTATAAAAGTTTACAATCATATCTCATATGATGCTTTACTGATTCATATAGTTCATTTTGGACTTAGATATATTTTTTCAAAAATAAAAAATTAATATATAATTCAATGATATATAAAATATATTAATCTTGTATTACTGATGTATATTTTAAATGATACATTTTAAAATGGTCTGTATGTATAAGAATATTGCTTGTTGAGTCGTGTTCGCGCGAAGAACATTAAATAAGTTCTTTTTAAAGAGAGAGAGAGAGTGTGTTAAATAATCTTTTAAAACTAAATTAATAAACTCAGTTTAGTGAGTTCAGCATGAGTTTTTTAAATGATTGCCTTTACACTAAATTTGAACTTATTTTTTATTTAATCGGATGTATTCTAAGAAATAAAAATACATTTTTTTAGACAATAAACAACTTTTTGAGAAATATTTCTTCATTTTGTAAGTATTTTTAGTTACATACATCAAATTCTGAAACACATTAATTAAAATAAATGTAGAATAACTTAGTGCGCGCTACAGTCTAAGTTATGTGTAATTAGTCGATATGCATCTTTTATAAATTCCCGAGTAATTTTATCAAGAAATTTCGATATTGCAATTAGGTAGTTTTATGAAGGAGATTTTTACAGATTACCAAAATTGAAAATATTTAGTATTTAAAATATTAAAAATAATTATATCAATACTGAACTATTTTTGGGTATTACAGTTTAAATAAATATTCTTGATAAACTTGCTATTTTAAAAATATCATTAAAAGAAATACATATTAGTAAAAAATGGATTTCATATTTGATTAAAATATAATATAAAACTTCTTACAACTTAAAATGTATTCGTTCTTCCAAAATTTTAGCGCACGTTAAGAAAATAAGAACAAAAAAAAAAAAAAAAAAGAAAGAAAGAAAAGTTCTTGCTGCACGAGTGATTTACAAGGTGATGTATTCCCCATCCATACATATTAGACACTTCAAATCTGAGAGTTACATTTATTTATGTTTCTTAAGTACATAAGTTATGTTTTCTATAGTATACACTCTCTGACTCTGAGGAAGAGAGACAAACATAAGATGAAGTAAGAGCTAAAATACTGACAATTATTTAATTTAAATAAGCTTTCACTGACTTGCAACTTGAAATAAATACAACATTGTGTTAACTTCATAAAACAGTTAACATATAAAAAAATTAAAGTCAATTCCTACTTAGGCCAACAACGAAAACATTTATTTTAGTTAATTAAATTTAATTAATGAATTAATATTTGAAAAAAACTGTATGAACAACAAGTGTCATCCACTACAAGTTTAAAAAAATATATTTGAAGCCAAGAAAAAATTCGTTAGAAAAACCTTACCGGCGCCATCTATTGGTGCTAAATCTAACTTCATCAGAAATAACGCAGAATAAATTTAAAATTAAAACATAAAATTTAATTAACGAATTAATATTTAAAAAACTATATTAACATCAAACGTCATCCACTACAAGTTTAAAAACAGGTATTTGAACCTCAGTGGATGAATAAAAAGTATTTTATTAACGATTGAAAATTTATATGTATATATATATATATATATATATATATATATATATATATATATAGGAAGAGAGTGAACTAATAATAGGAATTGAATAAAAAAGTAAGAAATGAAAAGTTTGTGGAGGTATATATCATCCTAAGTCTAAGTCTCCATTGATAAAGTTAAATCCACGTATTGCGCCACAAAAGGTGATTGCAAACCGCATTCCTCTTTAAAAAGATCAATTCAAAACAGTAATTCTCTCTCATTTTGAGTGCGTCCAAAAATGTCGTTGCATACTAAATTAGAAAATATTGTTCAATTCGGCTTATTTCATATTTTCGAGAGCAGTTTTGAGAAATGGACTTGAATTCGTGGAAGGAAGTAGAACTAATATAACAGTATTAAATCATGCTCACTAAATGGAAATAACTATCAGTAAGAGTTAACATTATGGAAGGATTAGATAAATAAATTCAGAATGATATTTATTTTAAAATTAAAGAGTAGATTAAACGTTTTTTTGTAATGATGTATTTACAAAAACCTCATCTCTTTCAATTTGAACTTTCCACATTCCCAATTCTCTTTCACCCTCAGACACCATTTAAAATCAAACTAAAGCTTTCACGTGACCTTAATTGAGTCTGAAACTCGGTTGCTTAACATTTTCGGAATGTAATAAAGATAATGTATTGGTGAATCAAGGAATATTTTGCAACTCGCCCACACATTGAAGCAGAAATTTAATTTTGAATAATCAAGAGAGAAAACAGAAATGTGATGGCAAAGATAAATTCAATCTCTCAAATTTAATTAATTCGAATGATCCTCTTTGAAATAAATTATAAATTAATCAAACGATAATTTATATTTTCGGGACGTTGTTTGATCTCTATTTTATGGTTTCCAGACGAATTGAATGGAAAGTTTCAAATCAGATTTCTGCTCTGATAATCAATTGAAAATGATTTATTACATAGCATGGGAAATCCGAAATAATATTACCAAAATATATTTCTATTCAAAATCTTATTTTCCCTTATCTTTTTGATCCAATGTCTTTGAAATTATGAATAAGAAAAACATTTTTGAGACATTTCCCGCTTTTAAATAAATATGTAATAACTTCAATGTGCGTTCATCTAAACGTAAATAATTGTTAAAAGTAACGATAAATATATAAAAGTTTCAAGATATTTTGTAGCAGAAATTGAAGATATCAAATCTGTTTTTATCATATTGCATATGTATTTAAATGTATTCAAATGTAGAAAGCAGAAAATAATTTTTACTATTTCTAGAAGCTAGCTTTCACAGAAAATAGAATATCATGAAATATATATCAGTGTACGTTATTATATCATTACGATTTCTTATAATGCTTGAATGAATTATAAGAATTAAAGATTTATAGTATTTCAAAACTGATAAATTTATTTGAATAAAATATTATTTAGTATATATTTCTATTCCCGTTTTTGGTTGTAGTCAAGTAGCAGAAAATTAAATTCGCTAGCTTCTAGAGATTAAAAAAAATGAATTTAATTTAATCTCTTTAATAATGTTTTTTTTTAAGTTAAGATATAATTTTTTGAAATAATTGTTATATATATCACACTACTAAATTATTGCATCATGTATGAGAAGAAAATTTATAGGAAAGTTCTTGAATTTATGTTTGCTTGAGTGTATCTTTTTGAGACCTACTTCATTAAAATAATAGTCATTCTTTTTAATTTAATTAATTAATTGATTAATATATGATTACACAATAGTTATGCTTAAGTTTTTCAATCTTGATTTTTCTGTAATTTCTTATTCACTATTATGCATAAGTTTTCTGTCGATGAGAAAGATTGGAATCCCATAAGGTAAGCTTAATCCTATTTTACTACCCTAAGTCAGCAAAAGCTTTAGAAAAAATAATAGTTCCCCATTTTGATCAATTGACTTTATAAAACATTTGTATTGGTTTGCTGTCCTTGGTTTTCGATTTCAAAATTTTCTTTTTTCACTTATGTTGGTAGTTCTTATGCTAATATTTACTTCATTATATATATAAACTTGAAGAAACTTTGTTGCATCCAAAGATGAAATGAGTTAGGTCTATAGCTATTTTAGATTCAAATGACTTATATATTATGAAACATTTTTCTTTGAGCTTATGTATTTTAAGCTTTTACTTTGCTTACTTGTCCTATTTATTTTCATTAAAAATAAAAACAAGAAAAGTGAAAAAAAAGTCAAATGTCTTCTTAAGGTTAAAATGATGTTATGCCGAATCAACGCAATATGATTTTAACTTCATTAGTTTTCAGGAAAATAAATTTGGAGATTTTAATCAAAACCATTCAATATAAAATCAAGATCTAGGTTTTTTATTTAATAAATGTAACGCAGATAATCTAAAGAACTTTAAAATGAAAATTAACTAAAATGGCTAACGTTTTTAATAGTGAACCTACACTACGATATCATTTCCCTTTTAAAGAACTCCAGTTCGCGTTATCGTTGTTAGAGACACATAATCATTAAGCCAATATTAGCCAGATCAATAGTTATAGAAACGGTATTTAACTTTCCAAAAAAGGCAATAGACATCTGAAGAGAATTTAAATGAATAAGTATCAGCATTAAAAATTCAAAAGTTCTTTACCTAATGTGCCGAATTCCAAAATTTTATTTGAAATCGAAAAGGAACTCAATTTTATGCTCTTCTGAGGCTCAAGACATTACTCAGTAATCTTTATTCATTCCAGCCAAATTCCCGAGAGATTTCAATTTAAAAATCGATGATGATCGAGTAGAGACAGAGAGGCATTCACATTAAATTGTATGTGATTACACGGTGAAATAATTTTCTGGAATTACCATTTTGATAACCGCGAGTAATCTCAACTGCATTCTTTGACAATGATAAATAGCAAACCACACTCTTGGTAACTTTCTTCCATTTTCTCCAAAAAGAGAATATGATTATGCAAAATTCCAATACTTTAATTGGAGCACCAACGTTTTCGATGGATATTTTATTTTCTAAATCTATTGTATTGGGTGTCGGAAATTTTGAGATTTTCGGTTAACTTCATTCGCGATAGAAAATGAGGACTTTTAAAGACCATTTGTTTCAGGATTTATAAATTTTTTGGTGATGATTTACTACTTTAATCATTTTAGACAGTATGATATTACGAAACTGCAAAACATTCTACTGGAATAAGATAATAGATTTCTTCTTATGGAATATACATTTTAATTCTAACATTTAATAAAAAATGCTATAAAATGTATGTTTTTAGAATGCCCTGTAAACAAATGATTTGTTATACAAAGAATAAATTCTAAGTGCAGTAAGACCCCGCTTAACGGGGGGTATACGTTTCATCAAAGTTGAGCGTAATATGAAACAGGATAAAACGAGGTTATCTTATCATGTAAATAATGGGGTTAGGGGAAGATGGGTAGAAAATTGATCAGATACTTTACCATTAAATTTTTTAAATATGTTTTTTATAACAATGAAACAAAAATTTATTTCTTACAAATATAGAAACATGATTAACGAATATACATATAAAAATAAATAAAATTCTAAGTCAGTATGTTTACATTTCAAATCATTCAGTCTCTTCAGTATTTCCAATTTTCTGCCTTTCTATCAAGAAGGTAGATTGGCTTAATGGCATATTGCGTTCAATTTCGTCGTCAATCCATATAGAAAGTCGCTTTTCCAATTCCTCTATTGTATTATTTCTAGAAAGGGTAATTTTAGTAGCAGAGCTTGTCGTAGTTGCAATTGCCAATGACAATGTTTTTTTTTTATTGTTAAGAATTGTCCTTATTGTTGAAATCGCCAAATTCAATGCAGCACCAATTTGAGATTGACGTTCACCAGTATCTGATCTTCTAATCACTTGCATTCTAATTTCTAGTGAAATGCTTTTAATTGTTGCTTTATTTTAGTGTTTTTTATTATCAGTCATGATAAAACTAAAAATCATAATATTTGTCACTATAGAAATCGTTATATTTATTATACAAATTTATACTTACAATAACGTCAACAAATGTTTGAAACGATAAAAATACGTTCGTATAACACCGCAAGAAAGTAGAAACACAGATAAACTTCTTCGGATATTGGGAAGCCTAACGCTGCGTGCAATTTTGGGGAATCCCACAATTCAAATAAAACAGTGTTAAACCGAAACAGCGCTAAACGAAACAGCGTTTACTGTTTAACATTGTTGAAAGAGTTTCCGAATCTAAATGGTTGGATCATAAGATTAGAAAGAAAGAGATAATGACTGACTTTTTTGAATAGAAGATAAGAATAAGGAATTCCATTATGAAACTATTCATTAATAATGATAATACAATTATATAATTATAATGTAATTAACGAAAATATTTTCAGAATTTTTTTAATGTTATTAGTTGAATTTCAAACAAGGTATGAATTTTTAAGGAATTTAAAATTTCATGGGTTGCCGTTTCATTAAGAAGTTTATAAAGTTAATGTAACTGTGTGGTTAGTATATAATTCATTCTATAATGTTAATATATATAATTCACTCTAGTTAGTATAATTCTTAAATACAATACCATCAAACTATTTCAATTTCAGATATTAGTATCAGATAGTTTCTGGGTTATATTAGAATTCGTTTTTTTATTAATGTTTTGCTGATGGGAAAAAAACCCCTTTAAAATTTATATAATATAAGGTAATGTTAGAATGAAAATGCAAAATATAAATGTTGCTTTATCAAAGTATATTTAAAAAAATATTAAAATTTTTTGTACGAATACGATGAATTCAACTGGCCTTTTACATTCACGATTATAGATGAAATATTCATAGTTAAAATCCTGGTTAGTCAGCTGATTTTATTCGCTGTGTGCATTATTTTTCTTATTCATAAGAAAATAAAACATCCTTCAAAATTAAACTATTCATTGAAACCAATAATTTAAATCTAAAATAATTAACCTTTAAAAATTTATCAAATTTATAAACTTAAAAAAACAGTAAAGATGAAAGCATAATGAATTAAGGTACCGAAAAAATATGAAAGATATTCCTCCAGTAGTGAATGTAGAAAGGCGAGTAGAGAATATTAACTAAGGACTGGGTGTGAAAGGAATAAAGCCGATAATAACACTCGAGTAGATGGGAAAATTACTTGAAGAAGCAAGCGCTCGAGGACAAAGATTAAGGATGGAGAATGTCCTATACGTACAGAGAAGGTTGATCTAGGATTATTCGCCTAAGGTTCATCCCATACCTTGTAAATGTCAATCTAAAAGATCTCTAGCGAGAAAGATGGCATACATTAAAATTGTCTCCCTGAAAGGACATAGAAAATTTTGGATGTTTTAGATTGAACAAAGAGGTTATTTTCTGAAAGAAATGTACAATAAGGAATCATAATACTTATTTTTTGTACATGTAATTTGGGTCAATAATATGTCATATTTGAATTTTTCATTTGCTTTTTTATAAGTATTTATTAGTGTGTTACAATTTACTTGGAACAATAAAATACCGTAAAATCCAGCGTATAACGCGCAATTTTAACACAAAGTATAAGATAGAAATTTACGGGTGTGCGTTATACCCCGAATATAAAAATGATAGCTTCAAAAAATGGAAAAAGAACGTCCATAAAGAAATAGACTTCTACATCGAACAGAATATTGTTTATTTAACAGAAAGGACATACCTAATGAAATTAAGGGATTGCTGTTGCGTAGACGTATACTATTTTTTCAAAATTCAGGGTAAATACCTCGAATAAATGATTTCAAAATGTAATGGCATTACACACGTACATTTCAAGTTTTTTCGTAAAAAAGGGGAATGCTCGTTATTCGGTAAATATACCAAAAAATTAGAAAATGCAGCTTGAAAGTATAAGTGTGCGTTAAATACTGGTGCACGTTATACACTGGATTTTACGGTATAGTAAGTTTCTGAGTAGCATATCTAATGTTTATAGAGAATTTAAAAATCGTAATTTTTAGTGTAAAATAATTTTCTTAGTACAATATCTTTAAAATAATAAGAAAATTGTATGTCACAGGACCTTACAAGTAAAATGAGAAATGAAAGAGAAAAAATATGCGGAAGTAGTTGTATTTTTCAAAATAAAGAGAAAATTGAAATAGTAAGGTGAAAGGTGTGATATTGCTGTGTGTGGGAATATACTGTAATAAAATTAAAGTTGATATGAATTTCACTTAAAATGTTATCAAAGTTAAAATTATAGTCACTTTAATCAATCAAAAATAATTTAGTATAACGTATTAGGACAAATATTCTATCAATATATCATAAAGGTTTCAAATTTTGAAGAATTAAATCACACAATTTAAAAATGTCTCTTATATGTTAATGGAAATTTAGAAGGCTTTATATTTTTGAAATGTAATTGCTTAAAGAAAGAATATTCGAGAACAACGATGCGTTGTCCAATTCGTGTGAAAAATCTTATTTTTTCTGATATTTTCATATTTTAATTAATATAGGAAGCTTTAAAGCATTCCAATAATGGCAAGTGTGGGAGCCATTTTAATGTTTGATACCAAAATAATTTAAAAGAATGTTTCATAATTCTTAAGTTGGAGAAATTAGGTTAATTAGTAGTTTCAATTTCTCAAAATCCTTTTATTTTAATTACATTTTGTTCTCATGGTAAAATCCACAGTGATGAAGGTAAATTAAGTTAATTCTAATTACTCTGAAAGAAATAAAACCACAAATATTTATTTAGAAGTTCTATTTTTAGAAATATAAAATGTATCTTCTTTCTCCTATTTTATGTATCCTGCAAAAAGGACACACAATCTCAAGTGAGAGAATCGTCCCAGCATCATCTATATTATCTTAGATAATACTTTAAGTTGTCTGTGCACGACTTTCTCTTCTATCTACTCAACAAACAAAAATACTTGACAGCGTGGCTACATCTGTTATTAGAACCGTACTATTCTACTTGCATGAAGGATACGCATATCCATTTAATGGTTGAGAAGGAAGAAACCATTATCTGTTGTCAGCAGGAATTCCTAATGGTACAAGTAAAGAACTACCACAAAACAATAATTGGCTCCATGCCATAATGCTAGGTCTTTCCCCTTGTCTTTACATACAGACAGAATTTATTCAAAACAGTTTTACGAAACTTAATTCCCTTTGCTTCAATTCCTTTTCCCCCTAGACTCTCGCTTCGTATTCATATTTTTCAAAATTGAATTTCCTCTTACACACTGGAGCTCTCTTTAATACCGGAAAACATGTTCTCAGCTAGGAATAAATTAACTAAGCCCTCTCTCTGTTACTTCCTCTAGAAGAATTAGGGGTTCTAGAATCATTAATGCAATTTTAAGGAGCAAAAATGTCTCCCCACACGTAACACCAAAACGTCTCCAGTAAACTTCCTTCTTCTTAGGCCATGCTTCACAAAACCCAGACGAAGTGTTTTCTGGTTTCTTGAGCGCTTTGACTCGAGACTTAAAATGACAATCAACTTTCTGGTGCCATCTGAGGAGGAAAGATGAAAATACAGGCTCAGGTGTAAGACTTCACGTCCTGGTTGCTTCTTTTCACAACAAAGTGAACAGACAGTGTTGACTATGTCAGGTTGTCCGGATTACTTGTCTTAGCTTGGGTAAATGGTGAATATTCCCATTTTATATGAATAGAGTTCTAAAAATAACTGAAGTGTGAGCTTTGTAAGAAATGATGTGTAGAATTTCTCACTTTTTTAAATGGGTATTGTTTGAGTATTTTTATATAATGCACAGAGTTTGTGCTTGCAGTGACTTAACTATTTTGCAGTGAATAATTGTAAATTTAGCGAATAAAGTTTTAAATTTATCGAGATTAGTTTCTGAGTCTTATGAATATTTCATTTTCTTGAGATAGAAATTAATAAAGACATCTGAATAATGTATTCAAACGCTTGCATGGTTCTAATCCAAAATTATAGTTATGGGTGTAAAAGACGAAACTAGTACTTAAGAAATAAGAAATTTTTTTAAAAAATGAATATAATGTTTTTAGATTAAAAGGTTAATTAATAAAAAACCGAATTGTTAATAAATGAGACAAATATAGTATTTTGAAAAACTCTTATTAAATCTATTTACACACAGGAGTTTTCATGAATTCATGCTTAATATTCATATTCACGCGATTTTCAACAGAAGGAAAAAGAAATATGGTATATATGAGAGCAACATAGCTTGAAGATTTTCAATAATAATGATACGATTTAAAATAATTTTCTAATGAACTTTATTAGCATTCTTCACTATTCTTAGGGTAGATAATAAAAAAAAACACTAGTTGCGTTTATTTGTTGGGAATTACTAAATTGTGTGTTTCACTTGACCACATATATATATAAAATCCATAATATATATACACATATAGCTATAGAACCTAAGTATAACTATTCAAGATAGGAAATATTAGGCACAGTAGTACAATAACAAACTTCTGGCCTTAGGAACCAAAATTGCAGGTTTAAACAAATTTTAGGACTAGCCAACCTTCACCTGTAGTTTGCCTATGCGAAGTGCCATATATATATATATTGATAGCAAAATCTATTATTTAGTTTCTATCAGCTTATTTTTATCCAAGAAGTTTCGAGGTTTTATAACCGCATGACTATTTAGTAATACCTCTAAAATTGGTTGAATCTGGTGGACGGTGGCTTAGTCGGAGGTAGAACGGAGTATTATGTCATCTCATCACAACGTTTTGATAACATGGCTCTTTTTTAAGAACTAGGTTGCAGTTCAAATTGTATTCTCCGTTAAGCGGGGAAACAAAAATAAATTAAGTATCACTAATGCCCTTAAGAGTTAAAGACCAAAATGAAACAAAATCTCTCTCAAAAGTTGAAATTGAAAATCAGTGTATATAAATATATATCAGAATTTAATGATAAGTATAAGAATTTAAGAAGTACAGAATTTAAGGATAAATTTAATATGACTATCCTTTTGTCTAATATCTATCCATCGTCTTGAATATATTTGCAACGTATGCATTGGGCAGATGACCTTACTTGTTAAAAGGGACATTTGTACAACCCTAAAGCGTTTCTTCCTGAATTTTTTATCACTCTTACTTTAAAAATTGAAATGTAACTTAATCAACCAAAATCAATTTTTCAGTTGAAAAATTACTTACACTTTCCTTTCTGTCGCAAAAACCTATTTTCCGAATAAAACTGCACAAATTGAATTCTTTGACTATTGTATCTAGTTAACTGGCACGATGTCATTCATACTTCTACCAAAATTCTGCAATTGCTTCGTCGACATTCTTTATGTGTGTCCAAGTTTCAAAAATATTTTTTCCCTTCTAGTTTTTCTTACTGTATTTCTCATTGGAATTCCGCCAAATGTGATTATTCTTCAAGAGCACTTTCTTTGTGACTGTCTGGTATTTTATTTGCAGAGGATAACGCTTTTGCTATTGCTAAACGGGGTTTGAATTCTTTCATAGAGTGAGGAGATGCGATAACGCATTTTGACATCTTTAAAAAACATGAGGAGGTTTAACTTTATTTTAAAGGCTACTTTTTATCAAAAATGCATTGTCAGATCAAAGCACGTACTGAAGCGAATTTTAAATTACTGAACTGTACTCGTGATTGGGTTTTTTGATCAGTGAGATTCTGTTTTTCCCATACAAAAACAAAATATTTTTCCTTTTCTATTTTTCTAAAAAATTTTTTAACACATCTGTCATTCAGAAGCTGGAAAATGGAACCATACTGCGTCTTGACAACCAATTAATTTTTTGTTTTCGGATTCGCCGAGAATTCAATCTGATTTTTGCAGCTCAGACAAAAATACATCGTTTTAAAAACTAAGAAAAATATATATTGAAGTAAGAAGTAACTAGTGAATGTACAATTCTTTTAAATCCTGTGTTGTTCATTTTAAAAAGTAGGAAATAATTAAGGTTTAAAATATATTCTAGAGTGATATTTTTTTTACTTCGAAAAAAAAATAATTACTGTAAAATCCGGCGTATAACGCGCATCTGTACTTTCAAGCTGCATTTTTAAATTTTTAGGTTTATTCGCCTTATAAACCACAAGAAAGAAAGAAATCTGAGATGTACTTATGCAATGCTCTTATGTTTTAAAGTCATTTATTCTAGTAATTATCCCAGGCTTTTGAAAAAATAGTATACTTTTAGCAGTACATCTCTTTAAGTTCATAGAATATGTTCTTTCTTTTAAATAAAGAGTCTTTCGGCAAATGAAGAAGAAAGTAATTTTTTATGCTCATCTTTTTTTTAATTTTTAAAGCTATCATTTTTATATCAGGCCTATAACGTGTACTTATTTTTTGTATTAAAAGTGCAAGTTATACGCCTGATTTTACGGTATATATTTTTCAGATTTTCAAACATACAAATAAATTTCAAAACTTTGTTTCTAAAATAATTTGAAAACTATTCATCGAAGCAGAGTTTTGGAGTTACAAATTTAATTTTTTTAAAAAAAATTGAATGAGAAGCAATCCACTACGTATCAGAAAGATTGAAAATTATTTTTCTTTCTGTCAATTAAAACTCTAGACTGATAACGAACAATTTATAATTTGAAATTATTAAGGAACGAATAACTTTTGAATTTTATACCTTTTTTCACAGGAAGGTTAATTTTTATTTTAGATTCAATATTTAGGGGAAAAAAACCGGAATTTATAGAATTATTTTCATATGGAGAAAAAAAAAAAGGTAAAAGATTATTTCCTCTCGTAATAACTATAACTTCAATTCAAGCATTCTAAAAAGGATATAAAAAGTACATTGAGAAATAATATCTGTACAATGCTACAAAATGAATTCGTGAGATTGAAATGGTACTTAACCTCTTTAAGTGTTTATAGTGAAACTTCCAATCATTTGATAAATTTTAAAGAATTGCAATAGCAAATAATGTTTATAGAGCTATTATTATAACTCAAATGATCTAAGCAGTCTATGAATAAAATAAATAACAATAAGATTAATAGACCATTCCAAAGTTGCCCTTAAAAGCTTTTTGAAGAGTAACATTTTTAAATCAATTTAAAACTATTGACAAAGTCATTATTTAAATTTAACTTGTCAGAGAGGTTTGCGTAGTAAAAGTTAAGAAAAACTTTATTTTTTAAACATTTAAAATATTCTTATCATGTCTAAGACTAAACTTAAATAAGTAAAATATTAAAAACCATAAGTAAAAGTGGATTTTGAGCCGATAATTTAAAACGACGGACCGAAACAAATTAAATATGTAAAAAAAAACCAGCTCTTTCTTACCATACATTTTAAATCCTTTCCTATATCAGTGTTTATTAATTTTTATACTTGATATCTTGAAACAAGTGCATATTTGCACGTACAGAGTGTATCAGTACAAATTTTACAAACTTTCAGGGCAGACAGAGTATACCTAGACGTTAACAAATCACATAGGAATGCATGGTAGCGGAAACGCTTTCCTGGCGTTATAGTGACGACATAAAAAACAAGAAAGACAGGACACGGATAAGAAGAAAAAGCATGTTTATTATCCTTAGAACAGTAAACAATTGAGAAAAAATAACATTAAAAGGACAATAGGACTGAGGCATATCGGACTGATAGAGGATCACGTCGTTAGAATGCAGGATCCGCCAGACGGTCATGTGAGAAATCCCGACATGATTGATGATAGTGCGCATACAGGTACCGGGATTTTTCTCGAGATCCAGGATGGTCAACTCGTTTTTTGGCATTCTTATTCTTTGCTCACGTTTCTGTGTGTCCATGATGAAGGATTCGCTGTCGGACAATAGAGGATCACGTCGTTAGAACGCAGGATCCACCTGACGATTATGTGAGAAATCCCGACATCATTGATGATAATGCGCATACAGGTACCGGGATTTTCCTCGAGATCCAGGATGGTCAACTCGTTTTTTGGCATTCTTATTCTTAGCTCACGTTTCTGTGTGTCCATGATGAAGGTTTCACTGTCGGACAATCTCTGGTGCGAGAGTGTAAAGAAGGCGTGGTTGAGAATTTGCTTCCTGAGATATGGTTGGGCGTACATCTGCGTGGCTCGTCCATTGTAATCTGGCTCCGTATGCCAGATGCATATCAGCAAGCTCAATGTTCGTGTAACGTTCTATCGAACTACCACTTCCTACCTACTACCATGACAGGTGAAATGAAGTTCCTAACAAGCTCGGCAGCAAAAGCCGCGTGTGTATAAACACCGTCATCTGATACTTCGGATTACGTCAACTAAAGATTTCCCAGCATTTTTGCTGTACTAAAAATAATAAACATGTTTTCTCCTCTTTTTCGTGTCCTGTTTTTCATGTGTTTTGTGTCATCACTATCATGCAAGGGAAGTGTTTCTGACCATGTATTTCCGTGTGATTTCCCATCGTCTAGGTGTACTCTATCTAACCTGAAAGGATGTAACCACTGTACTGATACACCCTGAATAATTCAGCTAACTTTGTTATTCTCATAAGCACTAGAGTATATTCAAAATTCTAGATTGATATATGGAGAAGAGAGAAAATAACTTTGAATGAGAAAAATTGTGATTGTAGTTCTCTAATTTTTAAACAGGGAAAAACACATATAGACAGAATATTAGAGTGAAAAACACGACATATCAATTCCGTATGTTAATAATCCAGATATTTTCTTGCTTTTAGTTTTTTTTTTTTTAAATAAAATTTGATTAAAAAAGACCTTTTATGCCTATGTGATTACTAAAAAAATACATTGAACATGTTTCTGTTCTATTTTACATTCTTTGGAGGAAAGCATCAAATTGAAAATGAATAAATAAATGAAATTCCTTTATAAAACTTCTATTGCAGTCACTGAATCATTTTAGTTTCCTTATATTTTCCTTTTTAAGATTCTAATATGAAGAAACTTAAAGAAATTTAATTTAGTTTTTATATATTTCCTTTTTCATATATGTAATTTTTAGAAATCTGATTACATTCACTTAATTTTTTTGTGATTTCCAAAATGTTACAAAAGGTGACAAAAAATCAAAATGACTATATATTTGATACACGAGTACCTCATGTTTGAACAGATTCTACTTCTGTTCTACGAATTTATTTCTTTAAAAAATGTATCCAACAGAAGTAATGGTGTGTCAAAAAGCAGTAAGAAATGCCGATAAAACCCTACATGAAACAGAATCCATGAAACGAAACATCAGACGAGAAAGGTTTCTCTAGTGGAAATTCTTTTTTTTTTATTCAAAGAGCTTCAGAAATATTTTCTTTCTTTTAAACACTTCCATTTCAGAAGAAAAGTTTTTTGAAGATAAACGATGTTGTTTCTTTGAAGTAAATCCATTTTGTGTTTTTTGAGGTGACGATAATTAAAAGTTTCCAATTCAATTTCAAGCGAGTTTTTTTTTTATTAGTTTTCATAACTTGTCAATATCACTCTGATTTTGATGAAACGTCAAATGAATCAAAGTAATGAGTATTTCTTTATTTTAGGTAGGTAGAATACTAAAACTGATATATGAGTTAACAAAGTCTTTTTGTTTTCTTTTTGCTATTTTAGTATAAGGCAATGCTTCTCAAACTTTCAATATTTAAGACCCAATATTTAATTATAATTTTCATCGCACCCCCACTCAATACAATGACAATGTATTGAATTCAATAGTGCTATACTTTAACGCTAAAGCTACAATACGACTTTAACTTAAGTGCCACCGGCGTATATAAACGTTTTGCTCAACCAAAACGTTAATTGTCCTAGACGTATATATACGTCTTTCCGAAGTACGATCTTTTCCATGCATTGCTATCCATAAAATTATTCTGAAAGCTTTGGAATGCAATAAAAGGAGGTTGACAGTGTTTGTGAAGGATTTCTTAACTTCAGAGGATATGCTTATTTATTCCATTTCTTCCCCTCCCTCACAATACATCGCTTTCGTAGATGGTAGCATTGGCGTAACTTTTAATCGGCAGTTATGGGATTAATTATAAATTGTACAAATTATCAAGATAAGTGTTAATTTTTGTGTACATGTAATTTTATATTTGAAAATCCCATGGGGTCAATTGTAATTATCGAACTTGGTCTTAACTTAGTATATTGTTAAATTAATTATAAAATATATTCTGCAGTACTGATACAATTATAAGTGTATTATGTCTGAATGTGTATTTTGCTTGTTTACTTACAGTAAATTAATAATTTTTTTAAATAATCTTTTGTTTTCGAGTTTTCACTATGCTTCCGCCCCTTTAGCAAAGTTTTCATGCCCCCTTAGGGAGGCGTGCCCCACAGTTGAAAAACGGTAGTATAAGGAAAGTTTTTACTCATTTATACATTTTGGAGATATTTTGAAAGTTTCAAAGGGCTCAAGTTCCTGAAAATCTTAGAACATTTTTATCAAAGAAGAATAATTTAAATTTTATGATTAAAATAGGTTAAATATATTTTATGTGAAATAAATAACTTTAATTAAAATAAAAAAAATAATATATATTTCACTTCACTCTTTCTCTCTCTATATATATTATATATATGCACGTGCACACACACGTACACGCACTCGCACTTTCGCCTCCCCCCACACATATTGTTATTTAAATTGTAGATTTATATAGAAAATACAAGTGTTTTTACTTAAATATATTGATTTTTTTTTATTTTTCATTTATTATTCTAAGTTTATTTAAAAATATGAACATCGTTTTCACGGTAAACATTAAAATACTACTACGAAGTCCTTTTTCTGAATAGTTATAAAATCTTGAATTCCGAAATGCTATATGATTTCTAAGGTTATGTAAAATACTTTAATTTTAAATAAAAACGCTGAATCTTGAACCTATTACGCTGAGATATAGAACTTCTATACTTAGAAAATTGCGCGATATTAAAAGTGTTTACAATTATTGTTCAGAGTTCTTATATTCTTGTTGGCCTTTTTCCTCCCTAGTTATTCTTTTCAGGTACCAAAAATGTTTATTAAATAAAACATCCTTTATAAAACGTTTAAAAACCTTCGAAAACTTTTTATAAGTGCACATACTATTTTCGATAAATTGTTAATATATTCTTTTAAGCAAATATATATATATATAAATTGAATTTCCGTTTTTGTTTTTTCATCATATTTGAGATTTCAGTATTCCCAACTAATATTACACAGTTAAACTAAACTTAATTGATAGTCCTTGATATCAAATTTTTCGTCCAAATTCACTGGGGTTAAGACTAAATGCTATTTAAATTGAAATAACAGCATAATAAAGATAAAATTTAATAATTTATAAGATATACCAGAAAATATGAGGTCACGTGCCTGAAATCATTACCTTTCTATGAAACCTTTTTAAGAAATTCAAAAGCACTTACGCGAACATCGTTATTATTATACTTATTTTCTATATAATACCAAACCATGGTCTTATTCTGTCATTAACTAAGCATTAAATTGTCTTTCGGAACAAGTAAAATCGCTAACAAGCAAACATCAATCGATAAAACAGCATAATATACGTGCTTTGATATTTAAGTCTTTTCTAACGTATTGAATGGATAGAATATGTCTTTTCAAAACGAAAAGCGCTATTTATAACCAAATCTTTTCAAAAGAAGGCATGGGGTCATTTATAGGAATATACTCGGAATGCGTGAGGAGCACACTAATGAATAGATTCAACATCGTTAAGTATTACATTGTTGCTTTTCGAAAAGATGGTATTGTAGCATTAGACATAAAAGAGCATTTTAATATCAATAAAAGACGTAAATAATTCTTCATTCTTGAAAATAAACTCAATCTATTCTAAGTAAGTGTGTCATTATGATCCACCTAAAATGATACATCTTTTTTTTTAAAAAAAATGTAATGCATTACTTATATCTATTTAAAATCATTTGATTGCAGGAACGATAACTTTTTTTAGTATTAAAATCAGCGTTTCTCAAAATGTTGGGCACGACCTCTTGGGGAGGGGGCGTGATAACTCTACGAGGGGGGCGCGAGCATATTAAAAAGTCGAAAACAAAAAATTATTTGAAAAAAGTACTAATTTACTGAAAATAAGCAAACAAAATACATTCCGACATAATAAAAAAAAAAAATAAAATACACATTTACACTGCTATAATATACTTATAAATGTATCAGTACTGCAAATTGTATTTCATAATTAATTTAACAATAATAAGTTAAGAACAAATTTAATAATTACCAGTCACCCCATGGGCTTATCATATATAAAATTATATGCAAAAATTATAATATATATCTTGATAATTTCTATTATTTATAATTAATCGCTATATACCGATTAAAAGTTACATGATTAGCTCCCCAATTCCACCGTTTTCCACGTAGGCTGACGTTTGTAATGTATTGGAAGAGGGCGGTGGGGGGGGGGGGAAGAAAAGGAATAAATAAGCAAATTCTCTGAAATAAGTGAATCCTTTTCAAACACTGGTAAGGTCCTCTTATTGCATACCAAAGCTTTCAGAATAATTTTATGCATAACAGCGACCAGAAAAGATCGTATTTTGCAAAGACGTATATCTACGTCAGGGGCAATTATCGCTTTGGCTGAGTGAGACGTTTGTATACGCCAATAGTACTTAAAAGGATAAAGTCATATCGTAGCTTTATAGTCATAAGTATTAATGAATTCAAAACATTGTTCTTGTATGGAGGGGGTGGTGGTGAAAATTATGATTGAATATTGGGTCACAAATATTTAAAGTTTGAGAAGCACTAATTTAAATGAACATTGGATAAGTAAAGTAACCATTACATAAATATATATTTATATATATATTTGTGTGTGTCACGTTTCATTGGAATCATGTAGTTTTTTCAAGAAATAGTTTGTTATTCGTTCATGAAGACAACTTTCAATAACATCACTGCGAGGCAAATCCACGCACACTGTGAATGATTTAGGGTTGGATTGTATACTTATTTCGATAACTGCTAAATCATTCTCTTTTAATTCAGGTTTCAAATGGAGAGAAAAGCCTATGACTATAAAAGGTAATGAAATTGTGTTGAAATTTATAGGTTAGATGATCTTTTTTCTGAGAAGTATGAACTGTGTTTATTTTATACGCGAATATATACAATGTGGAAAAATAAGTATTATAAGTATTAAATGCATAGATAATAGCATTTTATTTAAGCTACAATTTAACTATCCCTACACTTATAAATATATATAATCATAAGTAATATATTAAATTGCTATATATATAACTTAATGCTAAGCGATATGATGGAATGTAATACAGGTAGAAATAGAATAACAATAGTAATATAATAGCGAACTCTTAGACTTAGAACCCCAGGACTGTGTGTCACAGTTCCGAGACACACTGACCTTTTCCTTTACTTACAAATATCACCGGGTTGAAATAGGAAGAAAAAATATATAGTAAACACATTTAAATGTTTTTTTTTACTTTTCTTGTGTAAAAGCTACAATTAATTTCTAAAAATGTAACCCACCATTCTTCTGTAGCATAAAATAGTTGTCTACATACTTAGAAATACGTAAAAAATTTTAAAAGCTAAAAATAATTTGAAAAATATAACCATTAATAACTAAAAATAGCAAAACTTGTGTACTAATTTATCAGTAAATAACCTTACAAAAATATTTCAAAACTATTATATAAGCAATAAACCGAACTAAAGCCACATAAGCTTATTTTCCCATATTCTCGAACCCGACTAAAATGGTTTTTAAGGTTTCCAGCAGCCTCACTTTGTGGTACTTTTAGAATGCTGCTCGGATATGTAAGTAACTATTTTGTATGTATAAATAGCTGAAAGAAACACATACACACACCGTATGCAATGGATGATCTACGGATGGAAATGGTTCCTTCAAAAAATGTCCTTTTAAAAGCTCTCTCCTGCTTTTGAATAATACTCCCGTTACGGGAATAGAATATGCCAGGCATTGTGAAGTATTCTTTGTTTTACACTGGACCTAATGTAGTACTTTGAAGGATTTTGAAACAGGTGTAGCATTTTGGGGAAAATATTACAAATCCGTTTTTGCATATTTTGATTCTGTTTCAGAAAATATAAAATTTTCTTTTACAATGTGTACTTCGTTCTTAGAACTAAAATGTATTAGAACAAGAAAAATTTACTTTTGTTTTCATTAATTTTAAATTATTGTACTTTCTAAATTCTTTTTAATTTCTTTTTGGGAAAAAAAGGCGGTTTAAGCTAGTTCTGTTGTATTTTATTAAGTTTTATTATTATATTTAGCTACGAAAAGGATTTGATTTTTATGTATTTATTTGTAAATTTTATTTCCTGCACAGAAAAATGATGTTTTCTCTAAGTTTACACGATCCTTTATTAAATATATCCTTTTATATCATATTTAAATTATATTTTCTTAATAAATGTTCAGTTGAAAGAACAGATTTATATAAAAAAGTAATATTACTTGTAATGAAAATATTTTTAATGTATTCTATATTCTGGCACATATAAATATTTTATACAATAATTTGATAAGAAATTTTAGTTTGAGAATAATTAATGTTTCGTTATTTTTATTTAAAACAGCTAAAGTCTTAATTCATTGGAATATTTTACTATTTTGGATAACAATACGTTTTTAAGGGAAATACAATTTTAGTGTTGCTTTGTTTAATTTACTTAATTTTTCATGAAACCTCCTAATTAACTTTTGATGAACAGAAAAGTGAACTTTTGCAGTACAGATTATTATGATTTTTAATTTCAATGACATGTGGGGTAAGCAAAATATATGATTATTATAAGTATTATAACTATTAAATAATACTATGAAGTATTAAAAATTTGTCTTTTGGTATTGTATGTGTTATTTATTGAAAAGTTTGAAACTTCCTTATAGTAACTTATATTATTGTTCCCATATCTCATTACTTTTTTACAGGAAAAATTAATCCTTTCTGTAGTATATGGCACTTTATATATTTAAGTTTATGATTTTGAAAATATCCTAAAACTTACTTTTTCTAATGCAAACAAGCGTGTATAAGTGTAACTCTATTCGAAAGTGAAAATAACGCTTGCTTGATTTCTTTTTAATATATCAGAGCCAGCTGTTAGAGAAGCTATTTTTATGGGGGAAGGGAGCTTTGAAATTCTTTTCACAGGATTTGTTTTGAAAATATTGATGTTAAAGCACCATAAACACAAGTTAAAAGTTTAATACCATCTATTAGGCTTCAAAATGAAAATTTCAAACATGAGTTTGAGGTCAAATTAGTTGTGTAAATTTTTATAAGTTGCATTTTTATGTACGAATTTTTAATTAGAACAAATATTTTAATTTATTATGATGCATTACATTAAAATAAATTCTTAAATATGAGCGCATTTATATAATTATATTTGAAATTACCTAAATGTCCTTTACATAATTCTAAATGTTTAGTATATTTAAAAAAATAAATGCAGCTAAATTCGAATTGGATAAACCAGGAAAATAATTGGAAATCTCTACTTCTTTTTGACTCAATGCAGCATATTTAAAATTTATTTTAATCCTAAATTTAATTAAATGCTTTTTAAATTATGAGTAAGGGAAACATTTTTAGGGATGGATTTAAAAAAATTTAATATTTTAACACAGAGCAAACCTTGTCTTGGAAATAATTAATACTCAAAACAAAATGAATAATATTAAATTCAGTTTTGAATTACTTATTCATTTTTTGATACTCTTGCAGACGGAGTTGATTTTCTTCATAAAACACTATATTGAAATAACAAATGCAATTTAGCCGCATAATTTCGTAACCCTCATCAAATATAACTTAAATAAACACCTTTGAATTAAAATCTATTACCAGAAAGTAAATAATATTTGGGATTTACAACTTGCTTTCGTCTCTTGATTTGAAATTTATATAATCATACATTTACTTATAATATTTTTATTCCATGAGTACTATGTTACAATTGCTATACCAGTCTTTTCGAATCAATTCAAATGGATCTTAAAAAGTTATATCTATGATTCGAGTTAGAGGTTCTTATTTTCATATAATGATCCACTGAGAAAGGATGGAACTTTACTTTCAATGAAAAAATCTTATACGTTCAATGAAATCCTGATTATCGCAGTTTATTTCTGTGTATCACTACCAACCAATGATGTTCTTTCCTTGCTTTACATTCACACGTTTGTTTTATTTCACTTGTTTCGGAAGAATCACGTAAGAACTTAAGGCACGTAAATGGTATCTTGCATAGGAAATAATTGGGCAATGGAAGCGTTAAATAATGATAGTATTGCTAAATGTGTAAGTTCATTTGCCCCGAATATTTTAGAGCTATGTTTTTCAAAACATTTACTTCTACAAACTTCCAAAAGTATCAAAAGGAATTTTTTTTAAATTTTATTTACCGCTGTATTTTAGAATTGAGTATCTCATATTTTCCGAATCAAAACAGGTTTTATACTAAAAACGTATCATAATCCTAGAAGTTTTCGATACTATACACATTCTACTATAAATTCAAATTACTGTTTCACCAATAACAGTTCTTATTATTGAGTTTAATCTATTTAATTATATTTTCAAGACATTTTAAGAATTTTTTCTTGCAAATTTAGACATCTTTTTTACGATCATAAGTAATAATCACTCTGGCAGAGTAACTATTCAATGAACTGTGTGTGTTGCAAATTCAATCCAACATGAAACATTGTATAATAGGCTATTGATCCATAATAATTATGGAGTATTATATTATATACATCAAATTAATACAGCTTAGAAATTTGGGGTACAAATTGCCAACATAGAAATCGATCTTTTCCGTCGGGTAAAGGTCAAGATATGAGAAGTTTTGTCTTAGAAAAGAGACACATGCATTCGCAATTATAATCATGTCAAACGAAAAGAAATATGCATTCGCAAAAACTTCAAGCAAACTAAAAGAAAATACCACTAATAATCTTTCATTCAGCAATAATTCCATAAAACTTTTGCATGCGTTCTACTTTTTATTAAATATATAAGGAGCATTCAAATGAAACTCGTTCACTAGCTGAAAAAGTAACAGTAACTATTTTATTAACTCAAAAATGTAGTTATACACAGTACACATACTCCAAAATAATCGCCAAAACTGTTGGCACATTTATCATGCAGGAAAATAACACCATTGGACAACATGCCTGGGCGTTTCTACTTGATGACTCGTCTAAGGTTCTGTAAAGTGGCTTGATAACATTAGACATTGATGGTGATTCCCCGTTCCAGAAACTCGATAGTCAGTGGGCTCTTGTGGTAAAAAAAAGGACATCATGACTTTACCAGAACTGGTGTGCACGGCCTTTAATTTCTTTGGAGGTGGTGAAGGCGCACATTTCCACTGCTTGCTCTAACTCTTGCTTTAAGAATCGAACTGGTGACCCCATGTTTCGTCACCAGGGACAATTGGAGACAGAAAGCCGCATTCATCCTAATGATAACGTGGCAGATGACTCAAGGACAGCACCATTCGAGTATTGCGCTGTTTGGCGGTCAGTTGGTTAGGAACCCATTGCGCACAAATTTTTCGAAAGTTCAAGTGTTGATACATTATGGTGTAAGTGGGGCCCACGCTAATACCTAATAACCAAAGGATCTCGTCCATAGTGATTCTGTAGTTGTCCAAGATTAAATCATTCACTTCTGCAATAATTTCTGGTGTGATGACACGATGAGCCTGCCCAGGTAGAGGATCGTCTTTCAGTAACTCTAGTCCTTCATGGAATCTTTTGCGCCATTTAACGACACAGGCTGTACTCACCGTACGCAGCCTTCATTCGTCCATGCATTTCACGGCCTCCAACTCCCTCCGTCTCTAAAAATCGAATCACTCCTCGTTGCTCCTTCTTACTCGCTTGCATGTTCAGTGTGGATGATAGCTTGTGTGACCATCTGCGTGAAACCACACAGTCGCTATGAAACGTCAAACGTTGCGCAAGAGTCAGTATCTCTACCGATAGATAGTGCCACCATACACGCAGTTACGTGGTGCCACCTTACGTGTAATGTAAAGTTAGACGCACTGACGGGTTTCATTTTAATGAACCTAATATTTAACTAATATATATATATATATAATTACGGCATTGTGTTAGGCATTTTTGTATTCAAGTGTTTTTAATTTTATTGCAGTCGTGAAATCCATATTTTATTGACGATCACAAGCACAAAGAGACAACACGAACAATAAACAAGCTCAAAAACAACACAAATGACAAAAGGGTTCTTTTGTTACTCCCGAAGTCTCGTCTATTTATAGTCACGGTAAACTGGAAGCTATTAAAATCATATTATTTCCGGTAAAGGCTTTTCTGATTGGCCTGCATAGGTGGGTGATGCAAGATTGTATTATCATGATTTAAAAAAAAATCACTTATCTTTTAGCTTTTTGACAGATTAAGCCATGTTTAGTTCACATTAGGCGGGTAAAATGCAAATGAATTATTACGCGAAGTCTTAGAGGGATCAAGAGCATTATAAATTAAAATCCCCTGAGAGGAAATTTAAGTGATTTGTTACACACATACATATGTATATACCATAGAAATATACCTTTCAAAGTAAAATTAAACATATCACAATGAAAGAAAGTACATTCTTAGGAATAAATAAATAAATAAAAAAAACCTCAGAAATTTGTTCCTGATTTATACAAATCAAATTAAGAGCTCATTGAAGAATGAGAATACATAAACATTTATAATGTTTCATTAATTTAAAATCCCTTTTTTGCATCGTCGTGACTAATTCTGTTAAAATACTGCAGTATTATTTTACGAAAATTGATTTAAATTAAAATTAATTAAAAATTTTGCTATACGAAACTTTTTAATAAATCGTTTCAATCAACAATACGTTAAATGTCTAAACACCTTCCAGGAAATATAAGAGTGTATAAAATACTGTTTTTATTACTGTTTCTTAATATTCATGCCAAGTTGATAGCATCTTTATAAGTAAGTTTTTGAAATGCACGTATTGCACGTAAAAATCATGAATTTATTAGATTGTTCCTTCTGTGTAAAGATATGTATCTCATTCAAGTAGTCTTTCAACAATTGGATTTTGAATGGAAGTTATTACCTCTTTCGACATTATCCAATCCCTTCTCACCACTTGGGAAATGGATTATGAATACAATAAGGTTAAAATTTCCTCAGCCTTTATAGATTTTATATTCCTTTACAATTCCACCAAGTCTGGCATTTTATTGTCAAGGGAACTTACAGCACATAACCATAAAAGTTTAAATGCATTCTTGCATTCATTTTGCAATCATAAACGAATCGAGGATATGATTAAATGCTTTCGTGCTGGAAATATAACGTGCGGATCTTTTTCATCTCGAAACCCTATCACAACTCTTCTATGAATATTGAAACAAGTGTATGTATCCCACAATGCAATGTGGTGTTTGAATCCTCTGAAAAGGATTCTATTCAACAGATCCAATTGAACGTTGGTAAATCTTTTCAAAATATTCCCAATCCCTATTAAGGAATTAATTGAATAAATTTCCGATGACAATCTACTTAGTATTTTGAAAACGATTAATTAAATTATGATCCTTGCTGAAATCCTCCTGCAATGCGATGCAAATCATTCGTTTCGCTAAATAAAATGTCTGTTTGTAAAAGTTTGTTATTGAAGCAGCATTGTTAAATATCAAGCAGAGAAAGCATTTCAAGTATATGGAACTTCAACCAGACTGTTATTAATTTAATCATGAAGTTTATTTTTAGATTACAAGGAATAATGATATAAAGAGAGGGCAAAAGTAAAAATATTAACAATTAAAGAGGTACTGCAACGATAAAAATAAATACATACTTGTTTATCGAAAGATATTTAAATTATTATATTGAACGTACTTCAATTGAATGATGAAAAATATTTCTTGGTATGTTATTTTTTAAAATAACATTCTTTAAAACCAACCAAGCTACTGATGCAGGGGAAAATACTTTTTTGATACGAAGATGGTTATAATTGAACGAGATAAATTTGCAGAAAAATATAGTTTTTTTTCATTAAAATAGTTTTTTAAGAGATAGTTAGAATTGAATTTTTTTTATCAAAGATTCACATATACAGCACACATATTTTCTTTATTTTCTATGTAATTTTATACGATTTAGGAATTTTTTCAATAAAAATTCATTTCAAAAGTGAAACATTAATTTCAATTTATTTTAAAAAAATACTTAGTGAAAAGTAAGAATACTTTCTTACAGTTTTCGTCTATAAATGAAATGAATTGAAAATATATTTCTTTGTAAATGGATATTAAGGTTTTTTATACTACTTCAGATTTAAGCAAAATATATAATAAAAAATAATTATATCAATGCATTTTGAAAATCGTCCCTTTCACAAATAAAATAAAAACTCAGTCTCCAATAAATAATAAACCCTCTTTGCTTTGAAGATGGTTTGGTATTTAAAAAAATACATACATTCATACTTTTAAAGCGAAAGTTTTAAAAAAAATGTAGCAAAAACAATTTAATTTTAAGCCATGAATCACAAAGTTCAAAATATAATATTTGTTGTATAACAATTGTACATTACATTGTTGCATACATTTATACCTTTATGGAATTTTTTTTAAAAGGATTATTGAACCCACAATTTAATTTTAAGATATGAAACAGATTTCAAAATTTAACCATTGTTACATAGAAAAATTATTACATTACTTTGTTAAACACATTCCAATCTTTTGTTACATAGGCAGATTACACAGTTGGCGCATGTTGTACACCAGTGAGTTTTCGAGTGATAAAGTTATCTGCTATAATATTTTCCAAATACAGTCGGACCTCTATATAACGAAGTCGCAAAGTCCCGGAAAGAAGTTCGTTATATGAAAAATTCGTTATATGGAGGTTCATCTTTTAATATACTTTATAAACCACATAAAACAAATTTTAAATTCATAAACACTATATTTAAAAAAGTAATCACATTCACATCTTTTTTAAAATTAATGTATGTTTATTTTATATATCTTACCCATCAAAAAAGAAAGAAAGAAAAACTTTAAGAACAAACAATGTCGAATGTGTCACTGTATTTTCAATATTAAGAAAATACTTTTAAATTAAAATTAATGAATTTTAAGGACATTTTCTAATTTAAAGCATCAAGTATTATTAAACATACATTATTTTATAACTAGAACACGGGACAACTCCACTGAGTGTTAAAGGGGATATCGAAGATGTTTCTAGTGAACTGGACTGTGGGGGTTAGATAAAAGGTTTCTTAGATGAAACTTTCAGAACTCTATTGCCCTCGGCGAATTAGGCACCTAAAAAAACCAGTTCAAGATTTATGACCACCATAAAATATGTGTTAATAGAGAATAACTTGAAATGTCCAGAAATACTTTAAAAATAAGGAGGAAAAAATTGAATCACAAGATAAAAAGTTTGTTATATAGAAAATACACTTTAGGGAGGTTATTTTAAGAAGAAAATCGTGAAATGTTCAAGCTTCCAGGAAAAAGTTCGCTATATAGAAAAATTCCCAATATAGAGGTTTGACTGTATTACATATTTAAATAAATTACACATGCGTAAGGCATTGAAATAAAAATAAAGCTGTCTGAAGGAAAATTTAAGGAATAAAAAAAAGAGATTCGATAAAAAGGTAAACATAAGTTAAATATATTCTTCCTTCGTACAAATCATATTCGCTATTTTTTGGGTTATAAAAATATACATAAGCATGCTGAATTATTTTCATGTGAGTTTTACATGTGAACTTTTTGCAGTGGAATCAAATTGAGATTATATTATTGTTTTTAGCACGGTCACAAGGGTTGATGAATAGATGAATAACTTTTCAGATGAATAGAGGAATAACTGAATAGATATATAAGATCAGATGCAGTGCTGAACATGTGCTTTCTCAGGAATTTGATGAGAGTCTTTTAATAACTGGAGCACTCTGTGCTCCACCTGTGCTCCACCTGTGAACCAATATTATTACATGAAATCTTAAAAGTAAATTGTAATCTTCTTATAATCTTCTGTTTCTCTCTCTGTTAAATTTTATGAATAAAAAATTTTGTCAGATAAAAATAATCCAATTATTTTTCCATTTAATATTCATAAGTTAAACTGAAAATAAAGTTCTTTTCACTTTGTCCATGCATTTAAAGTTAGCTTTCTCAGATTTAAGAAATGAAAAATTATTTTAACGGGCTATGTTCGATATTAGTAAAAATAATCGTTATAACATGGAATTGAAACTTAGAAACCTTTTTCCTTAAATTCTCACAATTTATGATTCTCCCTATGACCAAGCATTTTATTTTTTATTTTTGAAGTTACATTCACTTATTTTTCTGAATGAGATAAAAAAAAATTGCTAAAGTCATGCCATTAGAATGTAATAATTTACCAAAAAAAAAAAAAAAAAAATTGTTTTTTTATTATAAACAAAACATCGACTTTCATTTATTTAAAAATTTTAAAACTTTACCCAGGACATTTTTGTTTTCTTTTTAAAGCAAAAACATTTGCACAAAAAAACAAACATACAAATTTATAAAATATATACCCTATTTATTCGAATCTAAGCCACATCCCAAATTCCGAACAAGATTTTGTGAAAAATGAAAAATAGTGTAAAATGGTTCATCGATATCCATTTTTATGAAATTAAAATAAATCTAAAATGAGAATTGATAAGAAGGGAACAATTAGTTATTTTTATCAGCATTATAAACTTTTAAATACATACATGAACCTGTAATTGTCCTAAATACTCATCCCAACTAATTTTTTAACTTCGATTCTAAGCCGCACCTAATTTTCAGTAGCATTAACATTGGAAACGATTACTTAGATTCGAGTAAATACGGTAGTTACATTATTCTCAGAAATTAACTACACTAGTTTAAATTTGGTATTTAGAAATAATAGTATTTACGCCAAAAATTAATGAAGCATTTAATTAAATGTTTACAGGATAAGAGTCCGTTTAACCTTAGGAATTCTAAAGATCAAATATTTATATCTTCTAATTTGCTTGAGAATAAAGAGATTTATTTAAAAAGTATTCGATTTCAGTGAGACTATTTATTCATCAAATTACCTTTAATTGTAGCTTGATTTAAAAATGTATTCCTTAAAGGCAAGATTGTAATTGAAATTCCTCCCACCAGAGTATGTCAGAGAACAGAAAGCCATAGCAGTTAATTTTCGATTAATGATTACGTACCTCCTGCGCTGATCTATTTCTCTCGTTATTAGGGATTCCGAGACTGCACGCTTTCAAGTCTGTGTTAATTGCCTTCCGAATCGTGAAGAGCCCCCTACAACACACACAAATAATTGAAATTCACAGTAATTTAATCTGTTGAAGTTTGCTGTGAATACAGAAATCTTTCTAAAGATTTCAAAACAAAACACTAAAAGGGGAAGATTACTAAAGGCTCCTTATTGATTTTAGTAATCAAAATTTGAAGATATTTACCTTAATGCTTTATAATGCACCTTGGGGAATACCTCTGAGCTAATTAAATAAATCATTCGAATTTTATTATTGTCTCACTTGAAGTAAAAGGCGCAGTTGTTATACTGTTCAGTTAAATTTGATCAATGCGAGTCTTTATTATTTTTACCGAGATTGCTTTATTTGTGATAAAAAAAAGTATTTTTGTGTATCGTAGAACTTAAAATTTTGGAAATACAGCTCATAACATATTTTATTTTTCTTCATAAAAACTCTAATAAAAAATGTTAAAATTTAATGAGAGAATAATTTCTAGGACATCTATGAAATAAACATGAATGCGAAATCAAAATCAATCTATTAAAAGGTAATATGAAAATAGGTCTTGAAAATATAAAACCTTTTTTCTAAGAATGTGCAGTTGTATAAAATTGAGAGATAAATTACGTGAAATTCTGGAAAACAATATTTCATTTAAATTACAATAATTTTTTACAGAATTCATTGGGTAAAATTATGGTATATATTGTTAAATCGTTTCAAAGCATGCAGTAAGAAGTGTTGCATGGTATTTATATATATATAATAACTTTTAGATATCTCCTCAAAATTAGAATCTGCTTTATTTATAATATCTGATTCATTAATCCAAATACTCTATTTCAAAAAGCGTCTCAAGTTATATTTTTCTAAAGCATTAATAACATCATTTTTTATAGATTTATTAGTTATTCTTTAGACCTTGAATTTTTTGATAACTTAACTGTCGATTCCAAGAAATAGAATATCATTAATTGCTTTCACGTGCCTTAGCAGCCGGCTTTCAATATTCCCTAAGCAATGATGTCATTTCTATAAATAACGTTTATTTTTCCTTGCTTGAATAAGGAACTGTAATTTTTTATAATATGCTTTTCCCTATTCTTCCCTGTACATTAAAACCTGGTATTTGAATAATTCCCTTTCTTGTATTTTGGCACTTGTACGAGGAGCACGCTTAAGCATACGCTCAAATAACTCTCCTGATGTTCAACATAAATAAATGATGTGATCAATATCAAGAATTTTTCTTTTGCTACCATGGCTACAATACTACAAATGAATCTCATCTTCACTTCGATATCTTAGTTTAATAAGGCCACGACTGAATATAATAACGTTAATTTCCCTTGTTAGTGTAAATGACTCTTCTTATATGAATTGGTTCATTTAAAATGGTTTCACTCTGTTCTAAGGATTTTTCTAGAGATATCACATTCACTTTCCGAAGTTGAAAAAAAAATGAAAGTGAATGGCTTTCTTTATTATTTTTTATATAAACATATACAGTAGATAGTAAGTAAATTAAATAATTAATCAATTATATATATATATATATATAAGTAAATTAATTTTTACTATTGAAATGAAACTATCAATGATCCCCTTTATTTGTTTGAAACGTGGTTATATGAAAGGAAAGATCATGTAATAAACAATTCATCAAATAATAAATTCGTTATTTAACAATTTTTTTCGTGCTATAAAAGGTTAAAACTTGGTTTAGTTTTAAATCCAATTTTCAAATTTAAACTTCATGAATGAATGAAACATATTAAAAATATTAATATCTCAATGTATCTATTAACTGAAGTACAATTAGTCTTTGCTTCCAATCAATTCATTACTTAAAGAGTAATTGAATAATACGGGGAATGTAGACTTTTTCTGAAATATTTAATTGTATTTTTTCCTTTAAAATAAATTGAAGTATGTTATCATAGTTCAGAATACGACAATATTCTTTTGTCCAATTTAAAGAAATTTTAAAAACCTCCTTTTTCCAAATAATTTTCTTAATTTATGAATTTATGAAGATTTCCAGAAATGGTTTTTTTCATCTCATCAGTCAATTAACTTATTATTTAAAATAATATCTGCTGGCTTTAATCTACAATACCAAAATTAAAAAAAGCAACCTAGCAATTTTCTTATATATATATAAATGCATATATAAATTTTTCTAATAATTTTAATACAAACAATATCTTAATCACTAGCTATATTAATTACAATGAACACTTTTTACGAATATATTTAAGTAATTATTTATTAACTGTTAAGGTATGTATTTATTATGGTTCAAAATTCATTCTCAATAATTCTTTTTTACTGATGTAAAACTTTTATGCCCTATGAAGCATGTACAAAAGGCGAAATAATTCCTCAGAGAGCTGGATTAAAGAATGTAAAAGGGATTATTTATGGAAAGTCTCAAAAGGGAATAGACAATCTCTTCCAACGAAACAAAACACATACTGTGCTTTTTTTCTCCCATGTAAACATAAAAATACGATGCCAACCGTATCTGATTAATCCAAAAAAGAACAGGTACCTTAGAAATGTACTAGATGAACTTTTGAACTAAGTTGGTCACTGATTTCAAACAATGTTTAATGTATTAAACTTTGTGCGCAGTATTCTCAAAAAAAAAAAAAAGTAAACCGAAAAATATGATGAAAGTTGGTAGATTTAAGCTCATGTGTATTAATTGTTTCAGAATATAAAAAGTATAATAGGATTTTGCTTTGATAATAATTCTAACAATATATTAATAAGCACTGTACAATTACTAAAAGTAAAAATTATCTAGGATTGCCAAAAAAATATGAAATGATTTGCTTAATTTTTGTTGTGTAGCTTTCTGAAAAATGATTTCTAATAGATTGAACACATTTAGGCCTCATTCAAATCAAGTTTATGTTCTCAGTGTTAAAAAAAATCGAGAACTGTTTGCTTAATAAAAAATGGATTTTAAAAATGTACATTTTTTTAATCTTATGCTATCAATAGTAGAACTGGTTTTTTTTCTTTTAAATCTAACTAAAGGTTAGCTTAAATATAAGTTTTAGAAGTAAAATATATGGATGGCATTCAATAGATTTTAGTAAATATTTTCTCTACTCTGAAATATAAAATTTTTATATTAAAATGTCTAATGAAGAATGTACTTTCAAATCATTTCTTTAATTACCAATGAATTAGTTTTCAATTTGCAGGAAAAGTGTAATGTGTTAACAGATATCAATGTACGAAATTTAGTGAAAATATCTTTTTTGGTTTTGCATAATGTCAGACTCTTAATTTTAATTGTACTAAATAATTAATACATTTCAAAATGCTTCATGTGCAACAAGATTCAGTTTATATTGCCAATATTCTCTCATAAACTTCACTTTATATATATATATATATAAAAACTTATTAAGATTTTTTTCATATTTCTTTTCTAAAATAATTATTTATGTTGAAACCTTTTTTTCCCTTAAAAACTAAAACATTTACATTCTCTTGTTTTTACTAATTTTTCCATACCTTTAAAAAACTAAACATTCCGAAGCATATATTTATTCATTTGTTGAAAATATGTGTGCCCATTTTCAATGCAATTGGGGAAAGTATTTTGATCAGGGAACCTTTTAAAGTTATTAAATCGGCAAAAACTAAAATTCCCTTCTATGGAGGTTTTTATGGTGCATGATAATTTTAAGTCCTCAACAGCAAACATTTGATAAAAGCAATTTTTACTATAATTAAGGGATACCATGTTATTTACAAGTTACAAACTTATTTTCTATGTGTGTTATGATAAACATACCTATTTTTCTGTAATAAACAAATTTTCAGTACGAAAAAAAAAATAATTGATATTTTAATGTAATCTGCAATATGACTGAAAATGCAATTTAAAGTCATGCAGATTCTAAAGCTTTATATACATCAAATCTAAGCGTAAGGTAATATGCATAATAAAATAGGCCTGTTTAACAGGATGTAAACAAAAAAGTGTTGTGAAACAGGTATTTGAATTGAAAAGAGCATAACTTCCATAAAAATGATCAAAATTGAAGAAAAGATCTTTTTGCATTCAATAAAAGTAATTGCAAGCATTCATAAAGTGCTAAAAGTGAAAAATTGAAAATTTGATCGATTTTTTACAATTTGAAAGTCTACTCTATGTAATTTTATGTTTCGAATGTGAGTTATGTATAAATCTGTAACATAACTTATTAATAAACACTAATAATTTCTATGTGAAGACTAATTACTTATATTTTATCAAACAAAAATGTGGGTATACATTTATGAACAAAAATTACTTTGAGTTAAGAAACATTGCATGGCAGCGGAGTTCATCCCAATAAAATCCAATTTTTAGCTCATAAAACTTGTTTATTTAACCGATGAAAAGACAAAAAACAATTAAAAGAAAAAAAATATTTTTCCATTTATTTTCTACAATAACACCTTGCACTCTCGATACTTTATTTATCAAATTGAAAATCCTAAAGCTAATGTCTTTTGCCTTTTTCATGCATGTTGAAATACCGAGATTGCGAACTTTTCCTTTAATTCTTGTTGTGTTTGAACGTTCCCTGCTCCTAAACAGTTACTTAGAAGAGGACTTTTCCCCCTCCAACTCGGGGGTACTTTTTTCTCCTTCAAATTATCAGCGCACAGTATCAATCTTAACTTTTCAACCCGTAAGATGAACCCTGTGATTTTTCTTTAGGTCTTAAGATAAATCGGTTCACATTTTGTTCATTGTTCCTTTTTCCCCTCCTTACCTGAATGCTGTGTGGGAATTGAAATTGATTTGAAAAGTTTTTCTTTCGTTTTGTGGTTTTCTTCTTTTTTTCTATGCATTTAAATCCACTGGAATCTTACAGCGCTGTAAATTATATGGATTTCAATGTCGTAAAAAAGATTTAAAATAAACCAAGAAAAAAATTTAACAAAGTTTGACTTTCAAAAGTTTTTAAAATGCAATAAATTGTTCATCATGTTATCATTTTTTTAAAAAAAAAATTGAGAAAGACTTTTTTTAAATGAAGAAAATTTAGATGGCATTTTCCTTTTTAGGGAACAAATTTAAAGTATGAATAATTGGAAGTACTGCTGCTGTGCAGATAGTACTATTCCTTGCTATTATTGGTCGGATTTAGTCATATATATATATATATATATAAATGTTATAATTTATTATGTGTTATAAGTATTGTATACAATTTTGCATTTCTATCATGTTACAATGAAAATGAATGTCTAAAAATGTGATCAGCAGCGTATATATATGGTTCTCATTATTCCGAAATTTCCCTTTCAAAAAATTATATTTTTAAACTTTATTTATAATTGATCGTTTTTACTTACTACTTATTGCTTTTATGTGTTGCTGCTCTAAAAAGGTTATCTATTGGTGGGAAGACTAAAATGAGACGATGTGTAATGCGGATATGTTTAATTATTTTAATAGAATTTTATCCTGTAATATTTTTAATTTTCTACATTAAGTAAGCAGTTTTAATCAATCTTTTTTTCGTGTTATAATGTTCTGTAATAAAAGCATTACCGTATCTAATCTTCAAATAATGAAATATTCATAGTCCAGTTTACTTTGTCTATAGCCCAATAGTATATACCAATTATAGGTGAAGGTTGGCTGGCCCCAAAACAATGTTTAAATCTTTATTCTGGGTTCCTAAGAATTTGCTATTGTACTAGTGTGGCTACTTATTTCTTACCCATACTGTCTGGATGTACTTCTACTTTTGACTATGTTTATTTAGTATATATATTATTATTACTTCACATCATAAAAATCTTAAGAGACAAATATACTAATGAATCATAGAAATATAAAAACTGTTTTTAATATGCAATAAAATGAAAATCGGTTTTGTACTCAGCAAGAAATTATTTAAATGAAACTATTCGAGAGATACATACAGTCTGTTTTATTTCTAATGGAAACAATTTTTATGTAGTGAAGACAATGTTAACATCGAATATTATTAGTTAATTCGACAGCTGCTATATTTTTCCACATTTAAATTAACTTTTAAACCATTCTCTATCTTTCACGTTTCAGAAAACTGCTAATAAATTATATAAGTATACAGAAGGGATTTTAAATTTAATTCAGAAAGTAGGATTGAATCTATACATACAAAAGGAGAGCACGAGATATAAGTATGATCATTGAAAATCAAAAAATGATTTTATTTTCTCCTTTCCACTAAAATTAGAATCTTTTCTTTGCAAATTTTCATGATGCGCTTTTTAAAGATGAAAGTAAAATGTTATTGTGTGATAAATTAAGCTCGTCAATGTCATTTTCATTTTCTTAATCAATCAAGAAACAAGTAATATAAAAAAAAATAAGTTAATTCCTACTTTAGTAATCAAAGAAAATTTTTATTTTAGTTACTATTTATTAAATAATTATATATATATATACATACATATGACAGAATTCACAATATTAGGTGACAAAATAGAAAGCGATTTTCCTTGCAATTTTCCATTTTCCTTTCTATATAGGGTGTGTGTTGAACTATTTTTGTTTGTTACTTTTATTTATTAATTAAATTTAGTTATTCTAATAAAATATTATAGTAAAAAGAAATCTCATTCTCATAAATTGGGCCATCCAAGGTGGAATTCGATCCCACGATCTTTGGATTAGAAGTCCAACGCGCTATCCATTGCGCTACAGGGACACAGTGAGCGATTTTCCTTTTAATATATGGTGTTGGATTAGTATTTTTGTTTGTCATTATTTATTCATTAATTAAATATAATTAATGAATTAATGTTTGAAAAGAACTGTATTAATATCAAGTGTCATCCACGACATGTTTAAAAAAAATGCATTTCAACTTGAGTGGAAGAATAAAAAGTATTTTATCAACGACTGAAAATTTGAGCAAGATATACATAAATAAATATTTATAGGGAGAGTGTGAACTAATATAGGAATTCAAAAAACAAACAACACATACATTTTTATTTGATTAATTAAATCAATCAATAGCATCAAACTATTTAATTGAACAGAAAATGGCATTTAATATCTACAGTAATGTTACTGAAAGCATTGGCGTAATCAGATAACCGTATTTAGGATCCTACCTTTTGGATAGCATACTTTAAACAGGATTTAATGGACCAGAAACAAAAGTGAAACTAACGTCTGATCCATTAGCTTCGGAATTATTGTATCTTCTGTTTATCTTCCTGTGGCACTTTATTACGATGTCTTAATGGAAAAATAATCTTAAGTGTATAAATGGATCAACGTTTTCCTTGTCTGATAACAGTTATTAGGGATAAATTACATACAATGAGGGATATAATAGAATTGTTGAAAATTTCAATGTCAACGGTTAACGGATAAAAATGGAGTGAAAATCGGGAGAAACATTGGATGTAGCTCGAATTACACGCAGTTTAAGTATGTTATTAATTGTTTCTTGTTCAGATTTTCATACTTTATATGGATAAAAATTTTAAAAAAAGAACTGCAAAAGCCTTTAAACTATTTTATGAAGAAGCAATATTCAACATTCAAATGTAATCTTGTCATTAAAAATGTTATTGTTTATGTGTTATAGAGAATATATTGCCCCCCCCCCCGAATTGACATAGAGCTTCCTTATTTAGAATTAACAAAAACTTTACAATAATTTAATGAAGTAAAATCAACTGTTTTCTCTTTTACTTCATAAAAATGAAAGGATTATAAATTATATACTATTGAATTAGATGTATTAATAGCAATCCAGTTATTGACTTCTCTAAATAATTATTTTTTTATATTTATTATAAGTTTGAAATATTTAAACTAATATAAACTAAAATTATTGTAAATGTAACACAAAACCAACGGAAAAAGTGATACGATCTATAAAATTACATTTCCCCCCTTAAAAATGAGACTTTAAGAAATTTCTTTATTTAATTTTTTATAATGCCAAGCTCTATCATGATTTCTTTTCTTACATTATTATTTAAATCTTTTGGAATTATATTGACTATGTTTAAGAAGTGCTTTAGTACTCCCATGTATTTTAATTATTTGTAATTCCCAAGCTTCTTTTATAATGTGTTTTTGAATGCATAACTTTTAAAAGCTGATGAAAGCTCAAAATAACAAAAATGGATTGACTAAAGGTTTTTTATTTTTTAAAATAAAAGTCTTAAGACACGTCGTCGATTATTTAAGATTGACGTGCACAATGATTATTCATATGTGCGTGTTGTTTTTGGATCACTCCAATCTTAAATTTTAAAAATAAAATAAAATAAAATAAAAAACCCCTATAAAATATAAAATTAAAACTATAAAAGAGAATGTTTATTCTAATTCAGCGGCAATAATACAGGTACACTAAAATTCGTGTTAGTTTTGAAATAATAAATGTAGAAAAGTAAATTATGTATTATATCCAATAGTACATCTGAATAAGCTACAGAGAATTCAACTAATTATTTTCTTAATCAAGACAATTTTAGTCTAACGTTCAAGAATATGAGGATATAGCCAAGAATATGGCTTTTACAGTGGTCAAATAGTTCAACAATGCATAATTATTTTAATTTGTGTACAGTTTCCCTGGTGATGTAATGGTTAACACAGAATTCCCGGCAGACGCAATTATCAATTTATGGTCTCCGATCACCAAAACCATATTAGCAAGCTGGCGACTATGATTGTTTGATTAGAATTTAATTATATTTGATCAGTTTATACGGATATTCGATTTGTCGTATAATTGTTGAGAAGCAAAGGGATTTTTAGAAAATTGATGGAAAATGCTTTTGAACACACACACGCGCACAGTTTTTGTATAAACACGCATATAATAATAATAATAATAATAAAATATAAAGATTCAAACTAAACAGCTTGACAAATAATCAGGAAAATTTGATTCTAAGAAAATAAACCTTAATTTATCCTACAATACAGGAGAAAAAACACAAGAATACATAAATATATACACATAGAGTGAGTGAGAGTTTTACTAACGTCTCACCCCAAATCAACACAAGGGCTATTGGTGATGGACCTTGCAATTTTGAACATCGGTTAAGTAAAGAGGATGACACCTAAGCAGGCACCTTCCTTCTGCCCCCTCTAAACTATGGGTCTTCAGTGACACCAGGACTTAAACCCAAGAACTCTCTAGCCACGAGTTTGTGACCATAACTACTAAGATACCACAGCCACTATATATAAATATATAGAAATAAAATAAATGAATAACAATGAATTTAGGATAGCTTATTTAACATGTTAAGATAAAGACTAACCTTCCTTCTTATGTTTATAGCAAAGCAAAAATTCCAATGATTGTAAAATGTTTAAAGAAAAGATATGCTATACAAAAGTATTAAGGGAGAACATATACATGATTATGGTATACAAAAAGTGCTAATAATAGAGCAGGCATTGAATTATTTGAAGGAATTTGAAAGCAATATCGAAGGAAGTCAAATTTAACTTACTCGAGACATTCAAAAAGATTATCCAAATATTAAGATTGTAATGTACTTAAAAATTTTAAGAAAATATAAACACCCCTTACAAGTACTTTTGAATGCTTTTCATGAATCTGATCAACAGTTATCTCTTATTCATTTCTTTCATTAAAGTCTTGCTACCTAGGCACAGAAAGAGTAGCGATTTGTTCAAAAGATTAAAATTCGAAAAGTTTTTTTTAAAAAAAATGGATCCATTTCTTGTAAATTAGTAAGTTTAATTTTGAAATAATATATATATATATATATATATATAATACAATATTTCTTCTACTTTAAATATGTAATGAATATATTAAGTTTTAAGAAATATGAATTACTTTTTTTGGTTTTGCACATTATTTTAGAAATTCATCGTAGTCTAAATTAACTTGAATTATATACAACTACGTTTTAGTTGCGCTGTGTATAATAATCTAGTATTATACATTTCTATAAATATAAATATGTAAATTACTGTTCCAAAATATACATTAGTGACAGGGAAATTAAAATTATACCTTTTATCATAAATGTTGACTTAACAAATGATCTTTTATTGCAGTTTATTATCAAACAAATAAGTATTATTAGGGTTATTGTTTGTTGGAGATATAAAGTGAATAATATTATTGCATTTTAAATACAGTAATACCTCGGACTTACGCAATAGATGGGACTGAGTGATAACCACGTAAGTCGAATTCGCGTAAGTTGGGGTATAATTTCGTTTATAAATACATATAAATTGTTTTTAGTTGGAGCCGGAGACGAAAGAGTATAATAATTTAGAAAAAAATGCTTAATAAAATGTTAGATAAAACAAATGCAAAACCGTAAACTGAAGTTAATTTGATGTATGAGGTTTCATAAAATCTAACAAAATAATCTGCCGGCTCAAAGAGTTTTTCATCGGCAAAAATTCCTCGTAGTATGTTAATAACTTTTTTATTCATTGTTTTGTTGAAAAAATACATTCTTCATTGGAGCCCTCTATTGAAGTCCAACCTACATTCGATCTTCTGATTGAACTGGGTCTAAAGACTCAAGTTCTTCAATGTCTTTCTCTTGTTCATGCATTTCTATGAGCTCATCAATTGTCAAATTCTGATTGGGGAAATACAGTTCATGAACGTCACCACTATCCACTTTTAAATTTATTCGCCTACCTATATAGACAACTTCTTCAATCACATTACAAACCTGCGTAGATATAACGCATATAACAAACACGATATAACAATTATAATGTGTAATAACAAATACACACAGTCCGTAGATAAAAAATAATTAACGGAAGAATAAATTACTATGGCTAAGTATCGATTCCACGCAATGTGTCCGAGCATGTACATTTGCTAAACATGAAGTAGGAAGTAAGCGATCGAATTGTGTAGAGCTAAAACAAAACACGAGATTTGAAAATCTTGTAACTCCGGGTTCGCGTAAGTTGAGGTATTACTGTATAAAGTTATATTAGTTTTTTAATTAATCATTTTTACTAAAAGTGTAAGATCATCTTTATAATGATATAAATATACGAAACATTATTAATACAGTTATGTGTATAAAATTGTAAGTGGATGTGCTCTCTAAGCAATTGTTTAAGAGCCTCCTTGTTACAATCCTTTAATTTACATGAGGCGATTTCAATTATAAGCTTATAATCTTCTGTTAGAAGTGGTCTAGTAAGTGAATTAAAGTTTTCATTATTTAAGATATATTATTAATTATTTTTATGATATATTTTAATTGCATTTTAAATGCATCACTAAAAATAGTTGAATTGAATAAATGTTCAATTTTAAAACTATAAGTCAAATAACTTTTTTAAAATCTTTTATTATATATAATCTATAATTTTTCTATCTACCTACTTATCTGTCTATATATGAAACGATAAAATTTTAAAATATATTTTAGGCAGATAAAACAAACTTATTTTTTTTCACTCTTATAAATCAAAGGGATCATAAGTTTATTTTTTTCTTAATTGTAGACATTCTTGAAAGATATCTTCCTGAAAACTATCGTTGTTTGAAACAAATGAATTTGTTCAAAAAAATCTCAACCGAAAATATTTTCGGAACATTTTGTTATTTCTTTGATTTATTACAAGGTATTAAAAGTTTTCCCATCGAACATTCTTTTAAATGTACATCGACAACAAGAATCTATTAAAAATCAAACGTGTTTTCTAAAATTAGATCTCTAAAAAATTCTTTTCTGACAAAGGAAATGTAGAGTTTTCATAGTTTAACTTTTAACCTTTAAAATGAATTCTTTTGAAACTGCTATTTCCAAATTACTTTATGTATTTTTTTCTGAACACTTAAAGCAAAATCTATCAGGAATACCAAGAAAAAGTCACATAAAAACATCTTAAAATATTCTTATTATGAATTGTCTTTTCATGTTCTCATGATAAAGTTTGTCAGTAGAAACTAGTGGAATTTTTTACGCTTATAAGTTTCGTTATAGAATTAGAATGTTTCATGTTTGTTTTACATTCATGTTTAAACTACAAATATTTCTGCTCTGACAATTTTTTTTTTCATTTTAGGTAAGCGTTCCCAAAGTTTGCTCTTAGATTTCAAAGGTGCCAGTGAAACCTGGTAAATGTTAAAAACATGCATCGAATGGTATGTGTGAATTTCTGCACAACTCAAATATTTGTTTAAGTTTTCTTTGAATTCTGAATATACTAAAAATTTTTTTAAAGTTATATGAAGTACTTTTAAAGATATTTAAGGAAACTTAATTTTACTATTTTTAGCTATTAAAATTTGTCACAGGTTGTGTTAAGAAAAAATCGGAGAAGACATAAAATTAAAAATTAAATTCTTCTCTATTCCTTTTAAAAGAAAGAAACGATAATAAATATAAATTGTAATACGTCAATAATGCTATTGGTTGTTATTCCCACTCTATTTTTTTAACTTATTTATTGATAAAAAGGTTTTCAACTTATTTATTGATGGAAGCATTAAATCTATCATTATAAAAATACTTTGCTTTTGAACTTTTTCTTTTCGAATAACAGAAGTTAGCTTTTATTTAAAGTCTCTTTGAGGACTAATGAAAACATTTTCCTTGATTAAAAATAGAGGCAAATTTTTTTTGGTAAAAAAAAATGCAAACTCATACTAGTGATTTCTATTCATTACCATAATAGTTTTACGACTTTCACTCTATTTTCAATTAAAATACGATCAGCATTCTTTTTAACGTTTAAAGAACTTCTTTTTCAAAAGAATCCAAGAATGGTTTAGGTTCTTAAGTTGTTTGAGATTACATGCAAAAGAGGGTATTCATTTTTCTGATGAATCATTAGTATGGGATCTAACACTCGTTTTACACTTTGCTTACAATTAGTTTTTTTTCTTTCTTACATTTTTTGTTTTTATTTTTTAACAGTGTTATCGTTACTCTGCAATTATTGTTGAAAATCAATTAAGAACTTTTATCGGAAACATCGTAAGTTGCCGAATGCAGGAGAAAAAAATAACTGTTGCAACTTACTCGCTAAATACCATTTAATTTTTAAGCTGTTAATAAATACATAAATCAGTGATATTTAAAATTTTTCTTGCACTAAGACTAATATTTATTCTGAGGGGATAAAAGTTGTGTGCATTTGTGCAAAACTGCCAAAAAAAGAGCAGTCAAAGAGGGAGAAGAAAAAATAACTTCTTATGCTCATATTCCACTTGAAGTTTGTTTTTACTTAAAATTATTTTACTTTATACAAAAATAAATAATTTGGTGCTCCAAAACATTTTGAAATGATTTTTCTTCTTTCAGATGTCTTAAGAGCTCCAAAATGTCTTACTTTAAAAGTTTTAAGTTTAATATATGTCTTTTCCAACAACTTTCTTAACAAATTTTGTCAAAAAAAAAGTTTATTAACTCACGTTGCAATTTAAACTTGATTTACCTAAAACTATTTTTCAGCTATGAAAAAAAAAAAAAGGAATAATTTGCTGCTCCAAAATATTTTTAGAAACATTTACATTTTTTCTACTACTCTACGAGTTCTAATAGTTTAACCTTGTAAGAGGTAATTTAAAACTCTAAAGCGCAGTATGTTTTTGCCTTATGTTTGAAGTGAACAGCTAACATTTGGAAATCACTCTTAAAATGTATAAATGCTAGTAGTGTGCAGTGTGTAGTGCTGCTAAGTTTCTTTCACTTAATAACAGGAATATATTTTAAAGACTTAGGTAGTATTTGTGATTTTAACTGACTTACTGTGCATTTAAATCATAAAATATTTTCTCTAGATAAATAGTTTTTAAATCACTTGATTATGAAGTACAAGTTTTGGATATCATCATATCCGATAAAATAAAAACAAAGAAAAACGCATTAAAGCTTCAGGAAATTAATTAAAATGAAGTGAAATTATGAAAACAAAATAATCAACAGTGCATCCATGAGTTGTATGCATTTTTTGAGTTATGGTTTATAGATAAAACAAACAATACAAGTAATATAAGAAAAAAAAATTAAGTCAATTCCAACTAAGGTCAACAAAGAAAAAAAATATTTTAGTTACTTTTTATTCAATAATTACAATTAATATAGATATGTATATACATATGACAGAACCCCAATATTAAGTGGAAATTAATTTTTATTAATTATCGTTAAAGTATCGTATTGTAGTCCAAAACATTCCTGTATATAAATTTCAAGTCAACTGAATGCTTTAAACGTGAGAAAAAAAAATCTTTAAAAGTTTTGACCCAAGTCGCTAAAAATGAAACCAACGTGGCTCTATATCTGTAATTCTTTAAATAATTAGTTTCAGTCAGTTAATTTTAATTAATTATAAATAAATTATCGTATTCACCCAAAACAATCTTGTATAGAACATTTCAGCTCAAATGAGCGCTTTAAAATGAGAGAAAGAAAAACCCTTTTAAAGTTTTAACGCAAGTCGCTAAAATGATCGCTAAGTTTCCAAAAATGATGCCAACGTTGCTGTATTTGTAATCGTTTGAATAATTCGTTTTACTCCATTAATGTTTATTAATTATAATTAAATTACCGTATTGTCATCCAAAGTAATCGTGTATATAAAATTTTCACTCAATTGAGCTCTTTAAAATGTATTTTATTAACGATTGAAAAGTTGTACAAGATATATGGAGATAGTGAACTAATTAATAGTAGGAATTGAAAAAAGATTACTTTATAGTAGAAAACTATATGCATTAAATTAGTGAAGCTCAACAAATACTTTTATGGATGACAAAATGTTTGATTAATTTGTACTACTAAAATATCTTATCTAATGAGACATTAGGTAAATTCGTATTTTTACAGAAAAACGCATTAGAGGATGTTGAAATGAGTATTATTTATTGCAAATAAAATTTAATTGATTAAGTGATGTAATATTTTAAAATTAGTTTCATAATTATAATTTTTCTTTTTTTTAAATGGTGCCGATCTCAACAGTGTCGATTCCATATTGTATAAAATACCCCTTTAATAAATATATTTAATAATATTAACACTACCATATTTAACTGCAAGATCACAGGCAGAAAATACAATCGGAAGTACGAAAACATATTTCAAATACACTATTCTGTTTGCTTTCTTTTCTCTAGGGAAAGACCATTAACCATGAAAACTCTCTATTCGTAATCTTTTTTCATGTTCTCACAAAAGTATCGTGTAGTGATCATAATCATCACCGACTTCCTGGAATAGCATCATCAAGAAAATATGTGTTTGGGAAAATGTGACTCAATTTCAATACTGGTTATATTATTTTCAATGAAGGATGTCAGGATGATATACATATGATACACGAGAAGGAATTTGATATCATTCCTCCAAAGAGATTCCTATGAATGTAGTTTTGAAAAGTACATATAACAAAATAAAACCCAAAAGAAATGTTTTTGTGCACTCATGCATTTTTATTAAAATTATATGTATCCTAATGGTAATATTTAAGATCATTCTTAAGTTGCAGATGCAGAAAGTATTCTGCTATAAAAAAGTAGGGGGTGCTATCAAAGAAGTGATGAAAAATATTCGAGACAGCTATGCATGGGCATAAAATGAAAAATAAAATTGTATTAAAATGCAATACAGAAAGAAAAGCTCAAAAAAATTGTTTAGTGTCTTGGAAACGACGGAAATAACAGGAAAAACATGTTTCAGCTTAACGATTTGGTAATATGCAAATGACAAGAGACATTTTCTTTGAAATGGGTATCAGATGTTTAATATGGTGTATAGTCCCCTCGAGCATCTAAGATTGTTGTATACCTGTTTCCCATGAATGTGAAGAGGGTATTGATAATACTTTTGAGAATACAGTTCCATTCTCAAGAACAGTCATCTCCAAGCAACAGGCAGTAAATAAAAGCATTGATATCATTGCAATTCATCGTTCTGTCTTGTTCGATCTGATTTAGATCAGGATAGTATGTGGGTTTCTCCGTATGCAGGGTTATTTCAGATTTAAGAATGTTATCTACAAGTGGAGCTACATTAGGTCTGGCGTTAGGTTAAAAAAAAGGAATAATAAATAGCTGCAACGTAAAGTACGACATGAAGTCTTAGTATCTCATTTGCTTATTTTTCGGATGTCATATTGCCATTTTGAATAATATGTAGATCTATACGTCCACCTATGCTGATTCCCGCTTATACTATCAACCTACCTCGTCTGGACTGTGATCTCTTATGAATAAACGTAACTTTATTTCGAGTTCTCCCATGCCTCCATATCAGAACACATCATGCGGCACACTCATAATTGAATTGGGACTCGTAAGTAAACAGCATCTGGCGCCAATCACATGACATACATTCTTGATGTTTTGCAGCCTACTTTATTAGAGCCGCGTGGTATTCTAAGATCAAGGGAATACATGCCAATAAATTATGTAACTCTATGCATGCAATAGTATCCATCTTATGCCCATGGGAGAAGAAAAGAGACCTTGAAATATGGATCTTGTGGCTCACTACCCACATGGCCCTCAATAATCTACCCACATGGCCCTTAATGTGTATAACTATGGGAATCTGAGATAGTGATGTACAAATCCACCTTGAATTGACTTTGATCAATGTTCTAATTTCAAATGAACCATGTCCTGTGGGGCTTTTTGAGATGCTTCAGCTTGTTCAGTAAAAGCTGTGATTGAATTATACAGTTCTCCTGGGTCTTGTTGAAAATGAATTGCTTTCTCCTTACTAGGTACGATTTATACCTGATATCCTCATGAGTGCATTAAAAACCTGATGACTTATGACTTGCGAAGATTGGGTTCTCAAATAACTTGCATGCTCTGCGTATTAGTATAATTTTATCTGAAAATATTAATTTTACATTGAGTTTGTCGATTTCTGAGATTTTGTTGAGAATTTCGAAGAACAAATTGATGTAATACATTTTGAAAATATTTAATGTATGCCGATATTAATATATATTTAACTATAAATTTATTGACCTCAAATCAGAAACAAGAGTCTTTGTAAATAGAATTCTTGCTTAAATACTTAAAATAAGTTGAGTCGAGAGCACGATTGTAATATTTTTTTACTCCATGATGTAATTTTACAAATTACGTCTGACACAGATGAGTAAAAATTAGCAAACATTGAATTTTGCCTTTTAAAAATAGTTTTATGTATATTCTTATTATTTAATGAGTTTCTTTAATATAAACTGTCACTCAAATTAATTTTTATATCTCCCAAGCTGAATTTATTTACTTAAAACTGAAAATCCAAACTAGATCTATTATAAATGACAATAATTTTTGTAATAAGTGAATTATTGCTTAAAAAGTTATTATTTTTTCTTCTAATTGTATCTTAGAACAAATTAACAGCAGTGTACTTGTCGCGATCCTTCGACTATGGGTATGAGAGGGTTTAAGTCAGAAACAGATATTATCTAAAGTTATCCACTTTTATTTAGCCTTTAACCCTTATGAGAATTTATGAGAACTAATGAGAATGCATTCTGCTAACTAAACCCGAGGAGCAATAAAACTTATTAATCTTATTAGATAAATATAAACACTTATTTTATTAATTCTCTTGAACGCTCTTCCTGCCAACTTGCCTAATGATCAGCAGTAAGGTGAACGCATTCCACCTTATTCTGAATCCTTCCCTTTAGAATTAATATTACGAAGTGCGACCCCCTGTCACTCACACTATGCTTTCCGCTTAGGATCAATTTTCAACCATCACCTCGCCTACTCTACGACTAGCACTAAAAAACAAGTTTGCAATTACATAAAATCAAGTCTTCTCTACGGAAAGCAGTTTTCAACAAAAATCACAGTTAAAAAAAGTATTTTCTCCAAAAGGATTAGTAGAAGCCCGAATAGAACCCGTTACATACTTAAGATTATCATGCCAGGGAAACTATTAATTATGCAATGGAAAAACTATACAATGTTTCTTGTAAGGGTTTTTATCTCAATTTTAAAGCTTATTTTTAAATTTATAGATTCATATTAAAACACATCAAATCATCAAATAATTTAATAAAGATCTTAACACGTTAGTAGTGTGCAGTTCAAATGAAAAAAATACTGTCCTATATTGAGAATATTTTAAAACTAAATATTTTTTAAAAGAATATTTTATGATATTGAGAATTAAAAATTACTCTATTAAAAGAATATTTAGAAATACTTCATTTTTAAAGTTCGACCACATACGAACAAAAAAAGTGAAGTATATTTTAACTGAAACTAAAATTCAGTCTACCTTTTTTCAGGGTTAAATAAATTGTTAATAATAGACTAAATTCATAACGGACGCATGATAAGGGCAATCACGCGTTCCCTATTAAATTCAAAATTGACGTTATACTTTTACTTGAAGTTCTACTTGTAAAATTTAGATAAGATTTCCAATTTCTCAATTGGGTAAAGATATTCAAATATTAAGATTTTTGAAGAAGTTTTTTCAGAATTGAGAAAAATAAATGTATATTATTCCCATTTTTAAATCAAATGAATTTTGTTTACTTATGCAAGTTATTATTGTTGAAAAATATGTTTTTAACTTTTTAACTTAATTTAATTAAACTTAGTTTGAGACATAGCCATCCTGTGATGACTATGTCTATTAGGATCCGCGTAAGCTAGAGGTGTGGGATTATCTAAATGATGAGACATATTGGATTCTTAACACAACTTTTATTAAGAATAACTTATATTACTTAATTCTAATTGACAACCTTCTTAAAGTGAGAGTTAACACCCAATTAAACCTTATATTCAAGTCAGATCGCGCAACTAGATCACTTATCTTAATTATAATAAATTAACTGAATAATCTAATTTCCTATACAAAATATTACCTTCTGTAGAGTCACCTTCCTTCATCGATTGAGGTAATACCTATAACATAATTTTAGATAAGAAGATTCAGACTTCCTTATAATTTAATTTATATGAACGTATCCTTCTTCCAGAGCTATAGGATGACTAACACTTGATCCGAATGATTCCACACTAAGTTATCTCTAGACTTGCCGCTCATTCTCATCAAACTTTCTATCCTTTTAAAGTATATCTCATTTACATATTCGATCCGTTTCTCTTCTTGGTGTTGGGTTGGAAAAGTTTTGCCATTAATCGTGGCCGTCAAAGAACTTAGGAGTTATGTTAGAAGAAGGACGCGAGAGACGTCACAAGTTTACTTTAATTTAACTTTTTAACTTTTTAAAAGAAAGTTTCTCTATAAAAAGCAAAAGTTGGCAACGGCGAATTCACTATTTGGTTGGAGACACATGATTGCAGTTATCATATGATCATGACGTCAAATGAGTTTGATCCGTTGTTTGGAACAAACCGATATATATATATATATATATATACCCTTTTAAACTATTCAGAATATTTATGGTTCTAATTTTTAGATGAAAAGAATTAAAAAAATAAGTAGAAGGAGAAATTTATTTTTGTATTAATTGACAACACATGATGATTTGAATAAAAGAACTTCAACAATTTTGCATATAAAAGCAGTTTTTCTAATATATTTTGTAAACAATATCCTGTACCTATAAATAATAATGCATACTGTAATCATATCACATTGACAAAGAATAGAAAAATTCCCGTTCTTCAAATACTTTGATCATTGCAACGCAATAGACAATAGGATTAATAAAGCATGCCAATGTAATTAATAACAAGCATAGAAAGTTGGCGTTACGAACTAGATGTCAAAGCTTTAATAAGTTGTAGAACGACATTATTAATTTTAATCAGCGATCAGTTGGGCCTGAATTTTAATCGGTTCAATTTAATTATCTCGTAAGACGAAGGAAAAAAATCTAATAGAGTCTTCCATATCCCTTTGTTTCGAAACTTTTTATACGTATTTTGTTGAAGAATTAGGTGATCGTAAATGAATATGCCTATCCTATATTATCTTCTTTTTCTCATTATGTAAATACAATGGTGGCTTATCTAGTATCATCTTATGATGAGCAACTAATAATGAATGAATGGATCGGGGAAGTTTTGTCCAATTAATTCTTTCATAGATTCTGATTATTGAGATAAATCAGAATTCTGATGCGTTCATATTTGGTAATTTAATGCATTATATTGATAAAAATTTGAAGTTAAGGAAACGGAAACTGGAACAAATTTTATCAAGAAAACGTCGATTCAGTAAATGAGTTGAAAGGTTTTTTTTTTAGGTCAGGGGTAAATCTCGTTAAATATTTCTATAACAGTTTCAACACATTTTTGTTATGTTCTTAATAAAATTACTTTCATAATATTGATTTAAAAACTTAAGACATATATCTTTTTTAAGAAAATAAATCTGTATTAAAATGTTTCCAACACATTTAAAATCATGATACATTACATCAAAATATTTACAAGTAGTTTTAATATAAATTTAATAAGAATACCCCTCTCCCCCTCCAAAAAAAAAACACACACACACAAACAAAATATATTTATTTAATTAATTTAAATCTAAACCAAATTTTTTACGTAAAAAGAGGTTTTCTCAATGAAGTTATATGATTTGAAACTGCAGTCATTGTTCTTAACACAATAAAATGTATTTAATGCAAAACGTTTCTAGTTATTTTAAATTAAATTTAAAGTGAATAGAAACTAAGCCTTTTTTTTTACAAAATGAAATTCGATTCAAAACATAATGTTATGTGGGTGAATACAGTTTCCTTTGCCAATAATTAGTCTTTTAGAGATTGATTTTGAACATTTGCCAATATTCTTTATTATAATTGCTAAATAAATTAATGCAGGAAATAACTATTGGGTGTAAGGGAAAGTTTTCATTTTTTTCTAAAGAAAAAACATTTTTTTTTTCAATTTTCATTTGAAATTTAATCTAAAATATAATGTTCTTTGTTAGTTACACGTGTCTGCTAGCTTTCTGGCAGCTTATCTACCCCCATGGAAAAAACGTTTACTTTTTTGGAAGGAAAGTATTCTTCCATTTCCAATTGGACCCCCTCATAATTTATACATTCATTTCCTACAAGAAAGTTTGGCAGTGACTTGAACAGATGATAGTCAGATGGTGCAACATATATATGATTAGAATATGCTGGCCGAAGTAAGGTTTCCCAACCCAACGCTGTTATTTTTTGTGTGGTTTTTCTTGCCACCTGTGGTCTAGTGTTGTCGTAATGAAGAATTACACCCTTTTTGTTGTCCAAAGATGTACGGTTACGTAGAGAATTTCTTTATTCAAAACACCAAGCTGAGAGAAAAATAATGATCAGCACACACACACATCTACTGTTTAATTTTCCCCCAGCAATTCATAGTGCACTATAACCTTTGCGGTCCCACACACACACACCACCCCAACACAATATAATCTTTTTTGAAGTTATACTTCTTTTGGGGCATTAGAGAAATAGGATGAGGGTAAATGTTTACAATGCGCGCTCCCCGTCACGGATGCGAGAATCCTTTGTCTAGAAATATACAGAACGGGACAAATCATTCTCGCCTTCGAAATTCTCAGAAAAAATATTTCTCTTACTTCTTTAAGAAAGGGACACCCGGGTTTGAACCGGGGACCTCCTGATCTGCAGTCGAATGCTCTACCGCTGAGCTATACACCCCGTGTCAGAGAGTCTTTTCTTTACGTTCCGTAGGAACGGATACGAAAATGCTTTGTCTACAAATATACAGAATGGGACAGATCACACACACACACACACATTCCCGCCTTCAAAATCCTCAAAAAAAAAAAATTTTTCTTCACTTCCCTGAAGAAGACCCCCGGGTTTGAACCGAGGACCACTCGATCTGCAATCGAATGCTCTACCACTGAACTATCCCTTTGCGTCAGCGAACCTTTGCTTTGCGTTCCGTAGGAACGGATACGAAAATGCTTTGTCTAGAAATATGCAGAATGGGACAGATCATTCCCGTCTTCGACCCCCTCCCCATATTATTGGTCCTATTGTCCCTGTGTGAAAGGGTGTTTAAATTTATTTAAATCGTGATTATCTCAGGTTTGGCTGGTCCGATTGACTGAAGGTTAGTATCGTTCAACTCTGCTAGTGACAGCCTTTCGTCCTTGGCCCAGCTTGCCCTGCTAAAGATTTTTAGAAAGATTTTAATCTTGTTACGCTAAAGAAGTATAACTTCTTACGTGCGTACATACGTGCACACACAATTTTTTTTTGTTGCACGCTAGCTTTGGATGCGGACGGTGATGTCTCCCCTTAGTAAACACATGCCCTTTTTCCAACCACGTGTTTATACACTAGCCTCTTTTCGTATCCTGTCACCAAGGGGTCTAAAAATTGTTACATTTTGGGACGAGCAAGATTTCAAGATCATATCAAAATTCTTTTCATTATGAATTTTTTTCGCTTAATTTGTGTGGCACCCAAACAGAGAGTTTGGACACGAAATGAATCCTTTTAATGTGATCTAAAGCAGTAGTCTGATTAATTCCAAGCTTGAAGCACACTTCTGTGGAAGTTAACATATGATTTGTCCTGATTATACTGCGTAGCACTTCGTTATTGACGTTTGATGGCCTTCCCGATCTGGATTCATCTTTCAAAGAAAAATTGCCAGAATAAAATTTCGCAAACCATCTTTGGCTTGTTCGAGCTATTACTGCGTCCTCTCAAAACAATTCACATAAGTTATTTTTTTTTGTTTTGTTTTATTTGCCTTCATTGCGTTATTCCCTTTTTAGAACTCATACAACATTCAATATCTTAAATGCACTTTTTCTTTTCTCATATTTGTAACTTTAAAAGTTTAAGAAAAGTGACTAAAATACGAAAAAATATGTATACATCATCAATCATATACAAACTTAACTGCTTAAACCGGTTTCAGTCAGATCCGAATTCTTGCTAAGAATCGACAACGCATAAAAGTGCACGAGTTCAAAAACTACAGATCTTTTCGGTATATCTAATAACATCTTTTCAATGATGTTTAGAATGTCATCCTAAAAATTTCTAATAAAATAGCATCAGCATTGATTTTAAAATAAATTGAAAAACTGAAGAGGTAATTAGTAAAGAAGTAAAATAAAATGTATAATAATGTTTTCCACTTTATGGACGTAATTAAATTTACATAAAAACATTAAAATCTGCTAATTTGAAGTTAAAAATTAAATATTTAAGGACAAATATGTTGTTTACAATTTCAGAGACATTTTTATTCAAATATTTTTGTTATTAATTTGTATTTTATTTAAGTAATGTATCCAATTTATTTACTTACTTTGTAGATAAATTTTTAGTCAATTTTCTTTTTCAAATGATAAATTCTTGTTATTGAACACGTTCTGCAGGAATTGTTATTATCCTTATTATTTTTCATATCACATATTAGCTTTAATTAGCAGAAAATCTACCTAATTATTTTTAAAACCGAAACAATTTTTATAACTCATATCAAAATACACAATTAAAAATATACTTCTAGCGTATTAAACGAAACCAAATATAACTTGCTGACTTGAGCATAGTTTAAAATTTAATAATTAAAAACAGTTCTGTTTTCTGTTGATTTTCAAGAAACATTACTCTTTCATTACTTTGAAAGGATTTGGAAATTTTTTACTGCATTCAATTATCTCAAAAGTTATTATTATTCTTTTTTGCTGTGCATTTTGTTGACAAGTTATCGAATTTGTTTTATTTTTCTAACAACAATCATTTTCAAACTAAAGCATTAATAAATATTATTTTTGAAAGAGTTATAAAGGAGAAATTGTTGACAAAACCATTCAAATTCTACAGCGCTTCGTAGTAAGATATATGGAGCAATAAAGAGTTAACTGCCTAAAAGAGACTAACAAGCCTAAAATAATGTCAATGGCAATGAAAGCATACCATGACTTGTCTCAATATATAGCCAACAAACTGTCGTTAAGCTTTCTAAGAGTAGACTAAATGTTCCATACTTGCTTCAGAAAACTTTGTAATAGATAAAGTAGCGCATTTCACTGATTGGAGTTTCTCTTTGTTCTTATTTGCAGGAGAAATATTTAGTTCTCTCGAGATTTTCAGAAACGATGCATTTTAAATAGGCAACAAAAATCATGTCATTAATAAAATTCATTATTTTTAAAACCAGAGCCTTTTTTAATTTTAAGAATCAAATTTAATTTATTTACTATTTTAATTTAAATTTACTATGAAAAGTTTTTCCTTGAAGTTGTTCAGTTGGATGTATACCTAATTTATATTGAATTAATATTTACACATATGCACTGAAATGCCCGAAGTCATGTTGGATTCATGTAGACCCTCTTTTTGCCTGGCGAAGTGCAGCTACTCTATGTGGCATTTATTCAATAACTTGCCGAAAACCCTCTGAAAAGGTATTCATCCATGCTGCCTCTGCAGACATTTATAATTACAAAAGTGTTGCTGGTGCAAGAATTTATGCATGATCTAGATATTACCTAGTATATGTTGGAATTCTGGAATTCACTGGAATTATCCAGAATGTTCCTCAAGCTAATCATGAATGGTTTGGGTTCGGTGACATGGAGCATTGTTATTCTAAGAACTGCCCTCATTACTTGGGTATATATAGTTCATGAATGGTTGAAAATGGCCTGCTAGTAGCTAAATATAATTATTTCCGGTCTGTGATTGGTTCAGTTTGATCACAGAAACCACCATGTAAAAACTAGTCCGTAACATCATGAAGCTACCATTTACTTGCACGGTTCCTTGTTAACAGTTTAGCTCCCTGATCTCGTGGGGCCAGCATCACTCTCGAGCCTACTATTAATGCTTACCTATTAGAATCGTAACTCGCCCTACAAAACAATATTTTTGTGCTCAACTTGTCATCAGCTGATATGTTCAGGAGCCAAGCATAGACTCTGAAAGAAAGTTTTCTGCTACTAAAATCTCATCAACACCAGATTTATCTGCATTGTCTCACGAACACTTGTATCCTACGTTCCTAATTGTGTATATTATTTGGTAATAATTACATATCTATCATATTTCCTTCTTCCCCTATGGCTTAGTGTATAGGAAAATTACAGGTGAAGGTTGACTGGTCACAAAACATTGTTTAAACCTACAATTTTGTTTTCTAAGCCCAAGAGTTTGCTATTGTACTACTGTGCCTAATACTTCTTACGATCTTGACTGGTTATACTTAGGCTTAGAACTATTTGTATATATTATTATATGGATTATATATATATATATATATATATATATATATATATATATATATATATTTAAATATATATAATTTAATCACAACTTATATATATAATAATCAATTAAAAAATTGAAATTATATAAATTTTATAACATTAAATCCCATTTCAAAATATCAATGGCGAATATAGAAGATACAATTCCAAAGTTTTCAAACAAAATTAAAAACTTATAAAATAAAAATTTATAAAATATCCAAGTCCAACCTCGGTCTTAGGACCGATAAGTGGAGTCAAACTAGTTTGATAGCGCCAACCTTCCCCCTATTGCAACTTGGTAAATTAATCGGAAAATATCCAATTCTCAAAAATTTAAAAATTAAAAATTAAAGAGTTAAAATTAAATCATTGAACTTGAAAAATTAAGCTATTCGCCATCGCATTCCGAAAGATATTATAACATTAAAATATTAAAATTCTAAAACAATTAAGTGCATAATATAAGTGAACCATCGAACACCAAAGATAATGCACCCATCTTTAAAATAGTTGTATAGGTATAAAAAATGTCTAAAATCCGAAAGTTCAAATTAAAAACCCAGTATGTTCACAAATGAATAGCGTAAATCATTAAAAACTCACTAAAGAGCATCTTATCAATAATTCAATTCACAATTTTTGAACGATTTTTCTCTCATATTTAATACAACAATTACAACTCCTATATGTTGTTCATAACTCTCACTAATGCCATGTCAATCCAAATGATTCATAATCTCACACTAGAGTTTAACTATTTGGTATTAGATGCAAATCAGTTTGCATGCAAAAAAGTTGTTTATAAATGCTACCTTAATCATAAAATTTTGTCTTAGTTATTTAACGAAAAGTAGAATATCTCTGAATGCACTGACAAATAATAACCTGATGTAACTGGATGAATTTTTTAACAAAATATAACAATTTTTAGCAACAAGGTTAACGAAAAGAATAGAAAAGAACAACATTTTTTAAAATAAATATATGTAAATGTAGGAAAAGGAAGTAAAGAATGTGCATTTAAAGTTATAATGGAGTTGTATAGCGTTTTGTGAAGCAAAAAAAAAAAAAAAAATGTTATTTTACAGAATTACACATAACCATGTTTGAAAAGGTATAAAATCACCCTTAAGACTACTCTTTAATAATTATGCAATTAACCAGGTCCAATCTTGACTTTTCGCAGATAATTCACAGCACTTGACTACCTGCTACACATATGGAACGAAGCCAATTTTCTTTTTCGAAAATTATCATGGAGAAAAGCATAGGAAGTTTTCGCACCGTCACCTGTATCATTAACTCAAGATAATGAAATAGCGCTAACGATCTAAGTCCCATTATCGTGGTGAGGTTTCTAGTGAAAAGTCTGGGTTATATATTTGACAAGTAATCTATCATAGATTGGAAACGCGTGTATCTTATGTGGTTACTAAATGACGAATGAGCAACTGACATCATTTATTACACAATCAAATATCTTTTGGAATGTAAATAGCTGAGGCAATTTCCTCATTCTTAAAACAACATCATCCAGCATGTTATCAATTTGAGGGAAAATCACTTTCGGGTGACTTTCTTTATATGCATTTTTTAACAATGAAACCGTGTAATTACGGATTAAATTAGTGAACTCAGAATCAAAAGTATGATGTAGTGGCGTGATTTTTAGCATTATAATATGAAGGATTGTACTTTGGTTGATAAAATTTGAATTATAGGGGACTAGGTTAAGTCTGAGATCCACAAGGGTAGGGTTTTTTAATGAGCCCCCAAAAGAGTTTTTTTAAAGTAACAGGACTACATTTAAATAAAATTAGAAAGAGCGAAATCTAATACAGGAATTTCATTGATAGGGTAAGATACATTAAGAATGTGCTGAAGGTTTTAGATTTCTGATGTTTTTATTTTATTTTTGATCATCATTAGTTTCAATTTCGCTTTCCAAAGTCGTTTGTACATTATTTCAAAATTATTTTCTTTATAAATACAGCGGTAAAGATAAGTCAGATATTTAAATGAATATTTTAAATAATTTTCATTAGTAAAATATTCAGTATCATAATACGATGTTTTAAATATCTTTTATATTTTAATAATTGCATAATACAAGCGACTGCTATTCAGATAAAACTGAAAAAAAAAGAGGCAAAAAATTTTATTTCCAGCCTCATTGCTTGAAAAGCATTTGCGCATATATACATTTTACAGCACTAGTGTAATTATGTTTACTTTTTAAAGTTAAATCATTAGATTAAAATTTTAAGTACTATTGAGTTTATTTGTCTGTTGTTTTATAAAATTTAGATAACATTTAATGTGAAATTAAATAAAGAATAGAAGCAATGGGACTTAATAAGGTTTAAAAATGTTATTCTAACTATGAATTTTTATGTTGAATAATACGGGAAAAATATACTAGCTAAATTTTTCCTGAAAATGAAATGTAACAATTTAATACGTGAAATGATTGCCATGTATTTCATTAAATACTAAATGCATATTCCCTAAATGCGAGCATTTGAACCAACAAAGTTTATCTTTTTACAATAAAGTAATAAATTAAATAATCAGATGAATTGAACTTTAGTCAGCCAAAATGCAAAAATTCCAAACATGAAAAGAAACAATGATAAAATGAAAATAAGTATTCATTAAAAGGTATTATTATTCTATTATGTTTACAGTAATATTTAATTAAGTATAAACGAATATTAATACGTTAAAATGACATATTCCACGATTTTTGATACCTTTATTTCTTCTAGGTATGGTACATATTGACTTTATTTGAAGATGAACTCATGAAGTATATCGTAATTTATACGTAAAGTAAAAATTAAATATTTAATTATACTCCTGAGCTTAATGAAGATTACAGTTTTTAACAATGGAGCATAGTTCTTAGAAAGGGAAATTTATACACACATGATAATTCAGTTTTTGAGAAGATTACGTTAATTTCTATTTTTGTTGTTATACACACACACATTATTTAAAAACATCTAAAACGCAACGTATCATTTATATCTTCATGGATGGATACGTAATTTTTAGCAACTTTTTTCCCAATTTCATTTTGCAATACCATCATAATACAGCTGTTTTAAAAACAGTATTAAAAATGCCGAATGTTGCTTTTTTTATAATCTCTCTGTTGATTCTTCCCTAAATATATTCAACATTCCTAATAACTATTCCCCTAATTCATTTTCTTCTAGATCCGTTTTTGCCTGTTTTCTATTTTGCTAAATTGTGCTATTCAGATAAGTCAGCTGTTTCGATACTATGCAAATTAGTTCCAGGAAATTAGTTAATGTATTCCAGGGAATTTTGATATGGTGAAATACACTAAATTCTTTAACGAAGAATTACGAAGAGACAGATAAAAATTTAGATAATAAGTTCTGATGAGTAGTATTCACAATTTTTTTTTAATAGATAGGAGTATGGGGATTTGTATAATTGAATCAGAAATCAAGTAATTAAGCTTTTAAGTCATTAATATAATAAAGGAAAAAATATGATTTCCTATGAATTCTTATTTTCGAAAACAATCCAGGAACTTTCTTCAAAAGCTTTACAACTTAAAAAAAACTATTATGATGAAATTTTTCCTTTAAATTATCTTAATAGTTTGACATTATTTGCAATTATCTCATTAATTAATTATTAATTAGTAAAAATATATTATAATTAATATATTTTAAACCTTTTATTCTATTTTAATGTATACATTAAGTACCCAGATAATAAAAGTAACATTTTTATTCATAAACTACAGCATAAGCATAAGCTTTAATTTAAAGTATCAAAGGAATTTATAAATTAAAATATTATGCTAAATAAACCCCCTTAAAATATACATTTAATACGAAATAATTTAAAATGCACAAATTGTGTGTCCTAAGCCATTAAATCTCACCATAATTGTAGTAATACACATTCCATTAAACATTGAAGTGTCTTCTCATTTCAATATATTTTCCAACTGCATAAAAAATACGCACGTAATATTTTATTTTTAAAAATTATTTTCAGAAGAAAAAAATAAACTTAATTTATACAAGTACAAATTTATATTTTAAAGCTGTATTAAGTAGTAAAAAATTAATGAATGAATTTAATTGAGCCTTAAAAACACATTAAAGATCTAATTTGGAACAAAATTAAATATCAAAATAATTGATGTTTGTACTCAAAATACGAGTTAAGACAATTTACAAAGAATAATACCATATTATGGAGTTTAATTGAAACAGAGTTTTGTAATAAAAGTGTGTTGTGTTAACTATTTTTTATTCTTCAAAAAACCAGATGTGGAATTCATGCCATCGTGCAAAGATTTCTATTTGATAAAACTGTATAGTGTTTACTAAACTATAAGCTTCGTAGAAGCCTGTAATTTTTATTAAAATAAAATTTTTAGAGTTATATTGTAATATTTATATTTAGCAAGCTTAACAAGTGAAGTAGAAAGTTCGAAATCAGATTAAATGCCTCGTTCTGATAGAAAAATATATTTAAAAAATATAGATTCATTTTAAAACAGAACATAACTACAAATTAAAATATAAGCTAAAAATATCATAAATTAATAGACCTTATTACTTAGATAAATGCACTTATTATATTTATTTATGCCAACTGGGTGGCATAGTTGGTTTGAAGCTAGCCTTTTAGACCCAAGTTTGTGGTTTCGACCAGTTCCCAAGTCGGTGGATTTTTCTGATGAAGAAAACCAAAAACGTCCATGTTGTATGATTATGCAGCATGTAAATGATCCCTTGAGTTCTGACCTTGGGTGCTCTCATTAAATGAAGTTCCTAGTATGGTTTCACATCATCAGAGCTCAAGTGCCTTCCTCTTGGGAGAAAACAATCTGTCAGAATTACGTGCGACGATTGGTATACCACATATATGGTGCCGCACTAAAATGAGATACTAGCTCCCAGAGAAAGTGCAAGGTCTGTAATGGTAAATCACCAATCCGCAGCCCCATTAGAAATAAAAAAAATGTATATTTATTTACATCAATTAATGTACTGAAAAAGTTTGCAAGGAATGCATAAATTCCGTCAAATAATTTAATTTTACGTATTCTAAAATCTTTACATTTCTATTTAAATATATTGAACACAAGAATATATATATATATATATATATACTTATCTATTATATATAAACGTTTAAAGTGCAACTACTTTATTAATTTAGAGAAATTTTGTTGTATTCTCTATAAGCAATGTGCAAATTGTTTGAAATAGGTGTTGAATGTGTTTTACCTAAGCTCATTTTTAAAAATGTTCCTCATTTAAATTTTAGTTAATTTTAAGATATTTTTATAATCTTTTCATTGAAGAAAAGTTAAACTTCTGAGTTATTTCTGTAACATTTTGATTGAAGAACAGTTAAATTCTTCTAAGCTATTTCTATAACCTTTTGATTGAAGAAAAGTTAATTAAGCATTCTTCTCCTTGCGTGATTTTTCTCCTCCTATCGTGATTGTAAGTTCTTTGAACTATTCTGAAATGAGTGTAGCTTAACACTCAATCAAAGACTAAATCCCGACTTCCCTCCAGCAAATTACATTCAAAACGGAGTTCTCACATTGGTAAACCCTTCAGCTTTATTAACAGTCTTGTTCAAATGACATATTGTCTCGCGACGATTTATTGTAGAAATGAAAAGTAATAACTGGTTTTCGAATCTTGGTGGAGAATGATTTCTAATAAAAGGAAAGAAATTAATTAAATCCTTTTGTCTTTTACTTCCTTTCAAAATTAAACAGTTTATATATATATATATAATATATATATATAAGCACCCACTTTGAATACAATAGTAGCCGATTAAAGAAGAAATAACTGCAAATACAAAGCGTAATGAATAAAAAATTATTATAAATCAGAATTACTTCGGAACACATTTATAACTGTTCGAAAGCAAATATTAAGAACAAATGATAAATTAAGGGTGAATTGGCATATTGAGATTATTTATCTTACATTAAACATTTTCAGAGAACAGTTTCTTCAGTATCAATAATTCTTAGTTGATAAATTAAAATATTCTAGCGAGAGAAAAAACGTTCATTATTGTACCTCGCGAAAGAAGATACTCGAGCCAGTTTGTTATCTCAAGTATTTGTATTCTTATCTCTCTTGAAATTAATCGCCTTAAAACCTGTGATTTTTAAATTAATTCCGTAAAAATGTTACATTTTTGTAGAAATAATAACTTTTGTAAAAAGGCTGATTAGTTTGCGGTGCATGTTATCGTTACAGATACCTAAGTTTAGAAGTAATTTTTCTGTTTCAGTTGTTTTAACTATATTTTTCTTTCATTGAATAGAAAAATGGCATATAATAGTTAATGTAATAATTGAATGCGTTCATCTAAATAAATTCTCACAGTATATATTGAGCAAAATTCCTTTCATAATTGCAGTTAGACAAAAATAAGAAATTTTAAATTAATCCTTTAATTGTTTCGATCACAAAAATTTGATTAAAAGCAATGATTGTGTTTTGATCATTTTTTTTTGAGTCTCGTATCAAATTTAATTTAAACGTTGTTGTTTAGTGGTTTTATAGAAACGTTACAAAAATTACTGAAAATTTTCGTAGTCCAGAAATTTTAAACGCTTTACATTCAGTATGAATGTCCATAGTTTAGTTTTAAATAATTAGTAAAACTATTTTCCTTTATTTATGTAACTTATTTCAGACCTACTTAATTTAATAATAAATAATATCACTAAGACAAAAATTAAATGCATTTTTCTAAATATGTAGATGTGCATGTATCAAAACAGCTGAATTTGATTTATCCACAGTTTCAATTACATCACGATATCAAATTCTTTTTTTTTTGAGTTTGATAAACTTGTTTCAAAACAATTGAATAAAAATTTTATTTTTAAATGAAAATATTTATTAGAAAGCTCTGAAACGATCTTTAATTACTGAATAATTTTTAAATAATAATTTCTTAAGGACAGTAATAAGTTTACAAATTTCTCAAGAATATTTTTAACTAGGCGGAATTAATTGAAAATTAATAATTGTTTAAAAATTCCAATTGAATATAATACTTAATGTGAACTTAAAAAA
>BMAV01000532.1:331918-370835 GCA_019973955.1 Trichonephila inaurata madagascariensis | reverse complement strand
TATTTAGCTGAGTAAAACTGAAAGATCAATGTTTATATGCTTGTAGCCATAAAATTAGCATCCAATATGGAGCATATTCCTAAAATAAATCTTGTTTACGAGTTTAAAACTTATGTTCTAGCATAAAACTGCTTATATATAAATATATATATTTATAATGTTTATGTTAGGGTTTCCTGAATTTCAAAACCTAAAATAATAAAAAGAAAATCTTTTTATATATTGACTATCACATATAACTCAATTAAGGACTTAAAGTGCTACAAATCTTGTGTAAATAAAGTTTGCTTCTACTCCGTGTAACTTACCAGCTACTCAGTATACTTGGAATTTCGTTAAAAAGAAAATAAATTGTTGCTCAGCGTTGCTTCTAGAGTTTTTTTTAAATAAAATCTTAAAAAGTTCCGTGAACAAATTTAGTTTTAAACAAGATTTACTTTCAGTCTAGTCTATTCATTTTGATAAAGACGGCATGTGCACTTAAAAAAGGATTCTACACTAGTCTTATTTTAAAGTAGCACTTTAAGCATTTTGTGGACAGTTGATTAATTTTCTTCTATGTATTTCAGGAAGATAGTAGGTTTTTTTCAGCTTTTGTATTTAGCTGTAGTTATTTGAAATTATAACAAAAAAGCCCATGGAAATAGCATAAAGATTGTTATTTAATGCTTGCGTCTTTTTCCAAGTTGAATAAATAATCAGTTTTGCTTTGGGTTGCACAGCTGCCCCATTTCATTGACACAATTATCGAACCTTTGTTTTAATAATAGGAATAATAATCTTCGAATAAATAAATTTTAAAATATTAGAGATATGGAGTTTTTTTTGTGGGTTTTAGATTTATTTAGCACATTTTAAGAAAAATATGCTAAAATTAAGGAGAGAAAAAGAAATTATTATTACTAAAATGGGGAAAAATTGGTGACAAATTACATAAACGGAGCCCATTTTGTACAAAAAGTTTATGAACAAATTTTCAATTTTAATGTGTTGCTTTGCCATTCATTTTTGAAATGACCTTCATGATAAGAAATATTTTAATTTTTACCAAAAACTAGAGCACTTTATCTCAGTTATTATATGAACTTGATTAAAAAAACAGTGATCATATTCATATAAGGGACTGTAAATTTTATAATAAAACAGTGATTCATAAATCTGCACGTTAAAACACTTCTACTATTATAAAAAACGTACACAAAAAATTTCAGTAAATATTTTGAAAACTTTTTGAGCAACCGCTGTTCCCGTTCGAGCCTTTTAAAAAAAAAAACACCACCACACATTTCGAGTAAAACACATTTTAAAGCATGACATCTTGCTTAAAGTAGTGGCATCTGCTCTTACTAAAACAGGTGTAATTTTTGTTCTAGATAATAGAAAATAATAATCTTGGTATTTTTATAAAGCTAATAAGATGGTCTACAAAATCAAATCATAAAAAAAATTGTCAATTTTTGGTACAATTCAGAATTTTAGGGTAGTCGGATACCGGAAACATAAATTCGGTAAATACAAAAATAATATGTTAACTAACAATTAACAATTTATTACATCATGTACATTAAAAAACATTTATAAAAAGAGTATTAACTTGCTAAGCATTAGTTTGTAGATTTCATAATTTATGATTTTATTGATTATTTATTCTAGTTGTGTAGAAGTTTATATATATCATTTGATGCATATTTTTAGCACTTATGAAATTTCTTATAGATGCAGAAAATGAAAACTGAAACCTTTCTGATAGTTCTTTCAATTAAATTAAAAATATTTATATAATTTAATACAAAATGATTTATACTAAAATTATAAATAATAAGTAATTTAATAAAAAAAAAAGTTTTTGTTGATTCGGTGGCACAAATCTTTAAAAAAATCTATTGAAATGATTAATAGTGTTTTCTATGTATTAATTTATGATCTATAACTTTTGACTGTACAACGTAGTATTAAATATGTATAAATATATTTTTTTTATTCTTGAATCTGTGTACAAATGTGCGTATATATGATATGACAATGCTTATATGTATTTGCTCATGCGTCTGATTCCTAGATACAAGATTGACTAAAAAGTGCAAGGTAAGTTTTGAAAATAAATAAAATGCTATCTCATTTAGCATGAAGTATATAGGTAAGTACAATCTATTGAAATTTAAAGTATATTAAAATGATTAACTATTCCTAAATACAAAAAAAGATAATCAATGGTCTGTTTCTTGAAGTTATTAATATCAAAATTTTACTAGCTACGGAACGCATTTTTATTTGAAAAACTAAATAGTATTTCTTCATCAAGTATCCAAAAGTAGTAATGATAAAATATCCAGTATTTTTTCTTCATCAAGTATACAAAATAATATTTGTTCATCAAGTGTATAATATTTTATATAGGGGGGTATCGTTCTTATAATATTTTACGAAGAATTACCTACATGCTGTATTATCTCGAAATTCCTTTCCTCTCTCTCTTTCTCTCTCTTACACACATTGATCGTTGAATCACTTTTTGTTTGTTTTTAAGCATACTTTATAATTTCTACTTTAAACGAAAATTATACAGCATATTTTACGATAACTGCTGTTTCATTAAATATGTTTGCTTAGTACTTTATCATTTAAAAGGAAAGAAAATCTATTATTTTCAAAAACGCTGTCTTGGATAATACTTACTCCGGATCATATAATATAGTCCAGAATGATACTTAAATATATTTTTTTCTCTTTTCGGAAGTAATCTCTTATCGAAAATATAAATAAAAAAAATAAAGGACGTAATTTTTAAGAGCTCGGGTATATTTATATTAAAGGAAAAGAAAATTTCAACACACCTGTTTTGTAAATATTGTTTTTATCTTTGTTGACGTTAGGTTTCAACAAAAAAGAAAGAAAATTCCAAATTGTTGACTATTAAAATATTCTTTTCCTTCTCACAGAGCTTATCTAACTTGATTTTATTAAGATGTTACTTATTTAAGAGGAAGAACAAAATTAATATCGCATTTTTTTCTTCGTCGGAAGAAGTTTGCTTAGCTTTTTTCCCGTTGATGATCATTTTCACTCATTTTCGTTGATATAACTAAAATATTCCGGAAGAAAATAATTGCAGTGAATATTACTTTACAGTGCATGCTTATTCATAAAATAAGTATAATGACATTCTTGTTACAAATTTAATCAGTTATAAATATATGTTATGTTTTATGCTTGTATATAATATATATAATATTATTTTATTTTATATATAAGTGCTATCTTAAGTCAGCAATGTTTATAATACTGTAGTATACATATTTTTTATTTTATTTTTTAAATCTTATTACTTTTAATTTCTAATATACTTTCTAAGACCTTATGTCTGGTTATCTTGCGATTTCGATTTTTTTCAGTTTATACATCTCTCTTTAGTCGAAAATTTTGACTATATATATAAAGGGTTTCCTATTTATTAACCTTTATAAGTAAAATAAAAAAATGGAATTCAAATTTTATGTGCTTTGATATTATTTTGAGAATATATGTATGTAATATATATATATATATATATATATATATATATAAACTCCTACCATTTTAATTGAAAGAGCATTTCAAAGTAGAAATAAAAATAATATATGAATTGAAGCATCCGTTTAATTTTAATATAAATATGTTTTGAAAGAATTTAGATGATTTAATCATCCTAAATGCATTTATTTAACTGTGTTCTTTTTATGTATTATTTTGCATTGTTTGATTTTTCAATCCAAATTTATTTTCCACTTTAAAATGACTGAATCAGTTTAAGGTTAATAACGAAAAGAGAATTGTAGAAACTAGTGAGTAATTAAATAAAACATAATTTACAATTTGGAGGTATATAGAGTGAATAATTTATACAGAATATATTTAAATTGTATCCTCTCTAATCAAAAAAGGAATTTTACCAAAACAACTACAATAAATACTGTTATGTTCATAAACATATGGATATTTAATTTAAAGACTCTATTTTATATATTAATATAATTTTAAATCTCAATAATTTTATTTCTTACATACATAGGAATTGGGAACATATTGATTTAATTAAAACAGGGAAAAAAAATCTAGAGTTTTGAGAACTATTTGCATCTATAGTTATCTCATAAACATGTTTCATTTCTTGAATATTACAAATAGTGTAATGTACAAAAATTACATGTTAAGAGAAAGCTAGCACGCACAATTTTATAAAAATTATTTAGTTCAAATTGTTAGTTTATTAAATAATTTAGTTTAAATTAGCACAGATAGACATGTTTCATGGATATTTAATAAATATTGTGTATTTAAATAAATCATGTTTTAAGTTAATTTTCAAGAATGGAGTTATATACACATAAAATAGAATGATTTTCTGAGTATACTACAGGGAACGATGCTTCCAGGTATGACTTCAATATGCCGTTATTAATTAGTCTGTTAAAGATATTAATGAAATCAATAAATGAATTAGTACCTAAATTTGATTAAAGGGAATCCACAGGGTTAGGTTAAAGTAGGATATTTATTTTTCACGACAACAGGTTAATCTTTATTTGTGTACTAATTAAATAAAAAAAAAAGATAAAAGAATCTTAATATATTGTTCTTTCTCTCTCTGAGAATCCTTCAACAACGGTGAAAACTAATTATCCAATGAATCAATTACAGTTTTTTTGATGACGTTTCGCATACCCTTACGATAGGAAAACATGCAGATTTATTTTAAATTACTTTTTTTGCAATTGAGATTGTAAGGAGGTAAAGATATAAAGAATGAATAGTAGAGAAAGAGAGTACTAGGAGCGGGAAATTACGTGGACAATAAATTTCCAACAAACCCTAACCCAGAAAGCTTAATTGTCAACAAAGATAATCAACAAATAATTATCTTCGAAGTTATTTGATGTCAGCATATATAATCTAATTAGAGGTGTTCAACTATTTGTTATTTTGTGTACCAGAAGAATTCAAATAACAACACGTTAAATTTATGCAAGGCTATTATTCATCATTTTTTCTAAATAATCAAGATATTTTAAACCCTACCCTGTTGATACAATATTTAATTAAACTTTTTATTTACTCATGCTACTAGTTTATAAATTATAATGTACCAAAAACTCAAAAGGGGATGTATACACTTCAAAATTCGTAATATATTTTTGTCACAAACGGATAAATACAATTGTTTCAAAATTGAGCAGTTTTTTAAAATAAAATTTCGTCGAATAAAGCTTAATTTTATGAAAACAAATCCCTATGAATAATTTCGCTTGATATAATCATGTCAAATTGAGTTCAAAAATACTTATCTTTCAATAAAATAAATACAAATAAGCACTTTTTCATATATTCAAAGTATTTAAGCTCTTAAAAGGGTTACGTTTGTTGAATTTTCGCACTCAAATGTTCAGTTTAATAGAAATTTCAGCTACTATAGATGGAAAGTACAAGAAATAAGCTTATTTTTGGAAAATGTAAGTAGCTATCTAAATTTCAATGAGTCAAAAACGAATAGTAAAACTCAAATGGATAGTGCAGAATTCTATCTGTTCCCTTTTATACTTTAATACGGAAAAAGAAAGCTTGTATCTGGTCGTACTTCTTGAAATATTTAAAGAGCATCGTCTCTCTCTCTCTATGGTAGAATTCAGAACAGAAAACTTTACAAAATCAATATTACAACACAAGTTTTAAATTTATAAAATGGCTTATATATTGTATCGTGAAGAAGTTTAAAAGAATAGTTCTTTATTTCTGCTTCAAAAAAATTGTGTTAAATATTAATTTCTTTTAAGTGAGAAATATTTAATTTATCCTAAGATATGCATTTTCATAGTAAATGTAGTTATTCAAATAAGTATTCAGAGAAATACGTATATTCATATTGGATAATTAGAAGTCTTCTGTCTCAATAGAGATACAAATCTGATATAATATTTTCAGAGACTGCATTTATCAAAACTGCTTTAAATGAATTTATTTTAATTAACCTTTATTCCACTGAAGTTCCTTTAGAACCTTTGAATATAGATATTACCCAACAGACGGTGTTAATATTGTATAAATTATTCTCTTTTAATTTAAAATTAATAAGGGTTTCGTTTCATCAAACACACTTTAAAAATTCATAAGTCACATAGATTCCTAACTATGTACTGAGGAAGGAGTCTATATATTAACATATTTGAGGCAAAGTCTATTACTGGTCAAACAATTATTCTTAATGTCCCAGTACATATTCAGTGCTGAGATTTAAAGTTACTTATTTATGAATTCAATGCAAATTTTAGCTTATATTATAGGACAATACGAATTAAATGAGGCTGATTACTTTTTCCCTCTTTATTTTAATTAACTTTGAACCAAAGATACATAACGGGTTATTGGCAATGAATCTCATAGCTTGAATTACTGTCAAGGGGACAACACCTACGCTGTTTGTCCCCTCCGCCTGTTATTATCGTTCTGAAGACAATTGGTGAAATGCGAAATTTTCATTGCTAGAGATGTTAAGATTTTAGTAGCGGGTTTCTGACCTTCTTCGATTAAAGATACATTGTGTCGAATAGTTGAGATAATTGCTAGTTAAAATGAAAAAAAATCTAATCGTGATGTAGTGTAAATGGTAAGAGCTGAACTGACAATACGGATATTTTCTTCATCGATTGACCCTGGTTCAAAATAACGATATTCATTGCTAATGTTCTTTGAATTATTCTAAAGTGATCTTAACTTAATCAATACTCTTTTAATTTTCATACTGCACCATGTCAGAACTTTAAGGCTTATCTGGTAAATTTTAAAGTACAGTAAATCTCATTATTCCACAGTTTATTTTAGTAGAGTTGAGCCTAAAATCTGAAATAAGTCACTGGTTATTATGTTTTTATTTTGCCAATAGGGTTCCCCGAATTCTCATTGATTATATAAAATAATAAGTTTGACGAAGTAACACATGCTTATTTCAAGCATAATATGAAAAAAAATTAAGAAACGTGTATTCATTATTTACCTAATAGTATTAAAAAACTTAACTTAGAAAAATTAAGCCATTATTAGTATAGATAAAATAAAAGGACATTGCTTGAACTGGTGGAGTTTAATTATAAACTAATTAATAAGAAATGCTTTTATTTGATTGTTTCAAAGCATTATACAGTAGATTCTCGACTATCTAGTATGAATAGGAAAAGGGAAATTCCGAACAGTGAAAATCCCTGTTAAGTCCTTTTATATACGGATTTGAAAGGGTAGATTCACTATTTAAAAACAAACTGGTGCTTAGTTTATTACTGATTACAGTAATCCAGTAAATTCGTCTGCTTCCCCTTTTGAATAGACTTTCATAGAATTCTGCTGTGTAGATTTCTGAGGATTACTTCTTCCACTTGGTTACTGTCTTCTTAGTGTTTTAAGTAATCAAGAAAAGCATTGATAAGTATTACCACAGAGCTGTAACTTGCACTCCTCTCTAGTATGAGGCTGTCTTCAGCAGAAATTGGTTCATTGTGCACCTTCCAGCAAAGCCTAATAATACTTCATCATCATTCAATTTTTTCTGTCTGACTAATTATTGTTTTTGCTTAACTAGTCATGCATTGTTTTCTCATCACCATTTTCATTTCACCTTTGCCTTGTAAAATATTCAAGATAATGTTTTGGTTTTTAAGCACTACCATCAAAATCAAGGAATTTCTAATCACTATCCGGTAATATTCCTCCACGATTTCTTAAAGTTGGATGTCTTATTCATTCATAATAGGAAGCAATGTTGTAAGCAGCATTCAACAGTGTCATGCCCCAAGTTTTATTTTCTGAAAAGTATTTCCGTAGTTAATACTTGAACATGAAGATTTACTTCCTTTGTTTGATAAATTTATTTAAATTTGGAAGGCATTTTTAAAAATATTTAATTTTGAAATTTTTGGTGATGATATTTGAATATTCTGCTTCCATTTTAATCCACACCTTGAATTAAAAACATTCTATACCAGTTTTGATATAGAATTGAGATTATGCTATATTTTTCAAGGATACCTCTTTGGCATGAGAAGGATGAAGATGCTTGCGGACACTATTGTAACCCTTTAATTTATTTTCTTTAATTTGGTACATTGTGTGAGTTAAGCTATTATCTCCATACTTGAAGTCTTTTCTAAGTCCCCAATAGTTTTTTAAGCTTATTACGGATTGATGTTTTGAAGTCTTTGTTGTGAGAGAACTTTTTTAAAATTAGGCAATAAAATGCAGGAAAGAAAAAAAAATTGCATCACTATCTTGAAATTGATTATCTAAATTCTTTTTACTAGTTAAACCTTATTTATAATAGTTAAGATATTATCGATATATTTGAGTGGTTGTGTTAGATATTGTTATAGCAAAAGAAAAACTATAATACAAATTTAGCTGTCCATTTTTGAAGGATATTATTTTTATATCATGGGAATACATTTATAAATCCTTTCACTTGTTTCCAACTAAGAGGTAAAAGTGTTGCAAAAATAATTTGGTCCTATATGTAAGAAGTAGGGTACATTAAATTTTGCCTTATTTATATGCAGCAATATTATTTGTAATCTAAGCAATATTATTATTTGTAAAATAAATTTTCAGTCGTATCTAAATTAGATGATGTATATAATATAATATCTTAAATAATGGCAATGGAAAGTATATGATCCTTTACATATAATACAGAAATTTCTTTTAACATTAAACCAGAGAACGCGAATTCTTTTTCTATTATATTAACACATTATATATGAAAAATTGAAAACAATATTTATTTCTTGAAAGAGTTTCGTACCAAGAACGACAGAGAACAAATTAAAAAAAATTCTTGCAATTTTAAAGCAGTTATTCACATGAATTGATTTCTTAACTGCAAAGGAGTTTAGAAGTAGCATTGAGTAACAGATGTTTTTTATGATTGCCTTGATTTCCTCATTGCAGCTGCTACTTTAAAAGCAGCAGCTGTAATTCAAATGCATTAAAGTAATAATGAAATGAAAGTTTTCAAATACATAAAAAACAATAATTTGTTTTTTTCCATAATAATGTGTCTGGATATTAATTACAATTTACATAAAAATCATGTTATAAGAAGCATAAAATGCAATATCGAGATTTTTTTGTAAACAAAGCAAATATAGTTTAACTAAAAAAAAAGAGCTCATAGCTGAACTTACTTTAAAAGCAGTGAAACAAGCATAGATATATTTTTAACATAACTTAATAATGATTTAACTACGTATATATAGTTATATGTGTGTGAAAGTTCTTCACATTAATATAATTTTTAATTCTTTAAGAATAAATATTCCGACAGTTTTTAGTTTCTCTGTAATTAACAAACAAACAAATAAGTGAAATAGAACTTCAATGTTAATTTTTTATATAGTTCAATTATTATAACTATTACTAAAAGGAGTTGACTAAAATATCATTTCTATGTGTAAGAAAAAACTAAAAGGTACATTGGCTCACTTATCTATGATAAGAAGAATGGTATATGCGATTGATTGATTTTCCTAGAGGACATAGAGTCATGACAAATTTTTACAAAATCCTTGAAATAGAAGAATTCGTACCTTATCGGAATTCCAACAGTGCTCCAAGCAAAGCAGACAGCACTCTAGACACCCAGGTATCGAAATGTTAGAAACAAAATAAATTGCTTTTGTGTGAAAAATGATAAATTTTCTATATGTTTTTGTATTTTTCTACAGAACTGAAATTTTTCGCAGTTTGAAGCATAAAATATAAAAAAATATTTTTTCGGAAAAAAACCCCCTAAATAATACCTTTTTTCACGTCATTTACTTTTAGTGTAACACAAATTTCAAACATTGTCACTTGAAATTCTTCCAAAAATGGATAAAAGGTGCAAACTCGCGAACTAAAGTAGAGTCAAAAATAACAAAAATGAAACGAAAGATGAGAGAAATAAAACATTTAAGAAATAAAACTTTTTTTGATAAAATTAAAGTTTTTAGTTTTAGTATTTTAAATTAATCAACTGACATCTTAAAAAGATGCGTAAAGTTTAAGCCATGGTGCATCCATCTAAATAATTAATACTTTTTACCCAAAATACTTCTTCCTTTTCATTTCAAGACATACCATCCAGTGGAAGGTTCTTTCTTCAACTGTAATGATAAATACGGAAACTTAACAGCATATTTATTCCGGGAACATTCAGTAATATGCAAATTGAGTGAAACACAGCCGAATATGTGGTGGTAAAAAATGACAGCTTCATTTTGGTCTTGGAGCTTAGGACTCTCGTTTCCATAACAATTCTCTCCGGGGTACGACATCTGTTTTATTCCTTCTGAAGGAAATGGATCCCACTCAAGAAATGCCGAAAGAAGAGCCAGATGGCGACCTACATTCCTTGTTCATCTGCCAATCACAAAACCATTTCTGGAACCACAGAAAAATCCCCTCTCTGAATTGAAATATCGAAGCTTCTAACGACATTCCTGACGCATCGGGGATCGCCTTCTGTATTTCGCCGACAAATGTATAGCATTCATTTGGGGTACACACACATACACTTGCTCTTCAGTTGCTGTCGGTTTCAGAATTTCAGGCACTTCTATACTGTTTTAGAATTTTAAATTGAAACCCGTCGGATGAAAGAAGTGTATTTGGGAAAAGATCCATGAAAGAAGGAAAACCTTTTTTTCTCAGATTTATACGGGAGTTAAAATCATCTAATTCTGATCAGATGAAGGACGATTGCCAGCTATTTTTTTAAGCGATCAAGCATTTATAATAAATCGCTTTTTTTTTAAGTCTTCCTATTTTTAGAGTGAAATAATTCCAATTTAGTTCCATAAATGATTAAATTTATTAATGATATCTGTTAGTTTTGAGGGAATTAATAAATTATTTTGAAATAGAAATGCGAAGCAAATATTAATATAAGCTTTTCTGCATATTTATCCTATTATATTTTTGGGTAGAATGTGGACTATACACAGTTCAATTTATCTTGATTACTTTACTCCAGTATGAACAAAGATGAGACAGATATTGAAAGCAATAAGACAGTTAATCTTGATTTCATTTTTATGATTATCAACGCTCGCTTTCTACCGGACGAATTTCTACAATTGCCGAATTGACTAACCCTCCAGATCTCCAGACCTAAAGGGTCAAAATCTGGAGATCTGGATAGTTAGTCAATTTGGCAAGACGAAGGGAAAAAACGAAGAGCAGTAATTGTCCTTTCGAGAATATTCCAAATATGACCCTTTAGAACATATTTGGAATATTCTCGAAAGGACAATTACTGCTCTTCGCCTTTTCCCTAGGATTATTAAGTTTCATGAAAGTAACATTGCTGTAGAGGAGATAGATAATATACTTAAAACTCTCTTATTCAAATACACTGCTTAATAGTTTTATAAAACTGAATAAATTGAAAATTTTTGTGATATTTTGGTAATCACATAATAAAAACTCAGAATTTTCCTTATACATTTCCTTTATACGAATACTGAGCATAACCTGTCATTTTACTGTTTACTCTTTAACAGATCGTAGCTTATTATAAACGTCTAAATATGTGCAGAATAAATCTCATTACAATAAAGTCGCCCATTACAATGTCAGTGACTGTCTAGAAAATTAATTAAATCTCAGACAAAATTTATCTATGAAATATTTATCGTATTATGAACGTTATTTTCTAATGGTTTAGGAGAGCAGAGTAAATCTTACCTTGGTAATAGAATCAAATCCATGTATTTTATTTGCTTTTAAGATTAACACGACAAATTATGTGTCTGGAAAGCTAATTTTATATGAGAAGAGATAAACAATGTCGTCGTGTTGTGAAAATATTTAACCTTTTATAAAAGTAGGATGGAATTGTGATGGAAATGGTGTTTTAAGAGAATATTTTACGTAATTTCTCTTAGTAGTTATTTCATTTCAAATGTTTCTCAATCTACAGACTTCTCATAACAATGAGTGTTTTTTTATTCCTTTTATTATGATGATGGTCAATATATTGTTGTGAAACTGGGATTTTATAAGAAGTAAAAGTTATTTGATTGATTGCTTTATTGACGTTGAAGCTAAATGATTGGTTAGAATAAAAATGAAGAAAAAATTGCTACAATATGATTTTTTCCTATGGTGTTACGCTTTTGATAACTTTTAGAAAGTTATTTCATTTTTTGAGTTTAATATAGAGTGTTGGGATAATTTCTAGTTTAATTTATTAAGCTTTAAATTAGTATGCGATCTACAAAATTATAACGATTTTTCTCTTCATGCTAATATTTTAAATTAAAGCTTGTTTAATAAAAACAATGGAATTATTTTTTATCTGAATGTTCTCTATTATAACTTTTTCTATAACAACACGCACCATTAAACCAAAGACTGAACAAGAGTTAAATATAAAATCTGCTATATAAATTAAAGAATAAATGAAAAAAAAACCCCAGCTAAATACTTATTATCTTGGAAATTGTTTCATAAAATAAAGAGAGAAATATGAAAATGTGACACAAAAAAGAGTATATCTTCCATGTTTAAAATAAAAATATTTGCTAGAAAAACAAATTGCAAAAAAATTATAATGTTTTATGAGTAAGTAAAAATCTGAAGCAAGATATGAATTTAAATAAAATAAATACAATAAATTTCTGACACTGTTTATTAGATTCATATGAAAAATATCGCTTCAAATTTACAAACATATTTATTTAATCTTCATTCTTTTAATACTTTTTTTTAAATCTGAAAATATAATTTCATGCATTTTTGTTATTGATCTCTCTTACGAAATATAATAACACATTCAAAAAACATCTATTGTTCCTTTCATTTTATTTTGAGAAGAGTTACAGCAATTTAAAAATAAATAAGAGCACAAAGGAAGATTAGATCCCCTATGTAAAGTTATTGTTTTCTCAATAAATTTAACATTTTATTCGTTTTTGTTTTCTTTCAAATAAAAGCAAACCAAAAAAATAATCTGATATTTAAAAGCATCGCTAAAATATTTTATGATTTAAGAAAAAAAAATGACCTATATAAACTGTTTAATTTATGAAACTCACTCTTGATTAAATATATAATTGCATTGAATTTATAATTTTTTTCAGTATTTAGTTTAATCTATTTGTGATGCTAAAAACTGCAAAAAAAAGACAATCTGAATTTGTCTTATAGAAAATCATGTGATCTTTAAATATTTATTGAAAGGTTTCATAAAGGGTTATACTGAGCCTTTAAAAATAGGCCACATGTATATAAAAATGTGTATTTGGAGAGAAAAGAAAAAGATGTAAAAAGAAAATTATATGGTTTACCATACAAAAAACTCTTCTACAAAATAATTTAATATATTTGTGTTGAAAAGCAGCATTTGTGGCTGGTTAGTAACTACAATTAACTGCAATGTTATTGTAGAGCAATAAGATAAACTAAACGTCATTATACTTAAAACAATTATTTTTAAATTTTTATTCGCATGTAGAAAGACTCTGAACAATTAGAAAAACTTCTTGAGATAGTGTGCTTGTAATTAATCGTAGTTATCAAAAGAAAGAAAACATCATGAGAAATGGATGAAGCACTATCTGCAATTAATCAAGCTGCAGGACAGTTTTCGGAAAGGGAAAATTGTGGCGATATCATTAAAAATAGATAATAAGGGAAAATGATATAAAATAAGCCTTTAGCACGTTTCGGGGATATCCCATGTGACTAAAATTCTATTCACCATCTTACTCTTACTAAGCGGCATAAAATAATATTCCGACTACGTTCAGAACCGTGATTTTAAAAAAGCGCATAAAGGAACAAATTTCGTGATATTTAGTGTCACTTAGATTAGAATACATGTATAAAATTGTTTTAAGGACATTTTGACAACAAAAAAAAAAATTATTTAACTACAATATTTCGGCAAAAAATTAACTTAGAATAACCTTTTTTCAAAATGTTCTCCTTTTGTGAAAAATGCTTCTATTATAATAATATTTTGCCTGTATATATCTCTGACCTCTGTACTGAGGCTCAACTATGATTTTTGAAAAATTCACATTATTTTCAGAGTTACAACCCATTGAAAGAATTATCGGCGTTTTTTTCTTAAAATTCCCCCCCTCTGTTGTCGTAAAGCATGGATAAACACACTTTTAAGTTTTATATTTAAAAAATTCTAGTTGAGCCTCTGTACAGAGGTCTGAGCTATACACAGACAAAATATTATTATAATAGAAGCATTTTTCACAAAAGGAGAATATTTTGAAAATGGGTCATTCTATATTCATTTTTCGTCAAAATATTGTACTTAAATAATTTTTTATTGTAATACTATTCATAAAACCATTTTATGTCGAATTTCTAATCTAAGTGACCCTAAGTATCATAAATATTATCCATTTATACGCTTTTGTAAAATCACGATTCCGAACGTAGTCGGATACCTTGAAGTATAATATTAAAAATAAAGGAAAATTACATATTATTTAATACTCTTTGTGAACATTCTCTTTTTCCACCTAATATTCTTATAGGTAAAAATGCAAGGAATAAAATAAAAAGTTTCTGAAAATAGGAGATTACTTTGGAAATCATAAGAGTTATTAATTACAAGCTGCTTTTTGAAAGGATGTTTTATTTTAATGAACTGCAAATGATTACGAATCCCATAGTTAGGCTATATAAATCAGGAGATAATACGATTTGTAATCTTATGAATATTTTTCATCTAAGCTTTGTTTATTTAGAGTAAATATTGTCATTAACAAAAAAATTAAAAATAATATTATATAAACACCGATCCGCAATGTCATTGCATTTATGAATAAAACAAGTTTTCTTTTTTCAATCAGAATTACAAAACAAAAGTAGTAGTCAAACATTTAGTTAAACGATATACTATTAGAGACGAGTCATTAATAAAACTATCGTGAGTATTATTTCCAAATATTATAGATACCATAATTTATCAAAACAAATTTCTAAAATTATTATTAGATTATAAAAATAAATTAAATTTGAATTTTTCAACTACTTTTCTCGCTTTGTCTTAAACATAATAAATCACAATTAACTAGAAAATTAAGTATCATAATAAAAAACAGTCTTTAAATCACACTTTTCATGGACATTGTACTTTATATAGCTTTTTAATAAGAAAATATAATTATGTAATACTTAATACTTATAATATATATATATATACGTGTGTGTGTAAATTGTTTATAAAACTACATAACTCTCAATCAATTGAAAAACATATAATAATGAAATGATTGAAAGAGACAATATTTCTTGAACATTTTCCTTAGGACCAAAAAGAAAATTCGTTATAACTTCAGATTTTAATTTCTTTTCAAATCAATTTGAAATGAAACTCAAATTGAGAAAGATTAAGTTTCAGTTCTTAAAATATACACACCCTTAAAAGTTTCAATGTATGTAAATTTAATACACATAGTAACTTTGTTTAGATAGAAACATTTTGGTTCAATATCATCATAATCCTTTTTTTTGTCAAGTGCTGAGTATGTTTAAATTTTCTTATTTATTTATTTTCGTTATACTTTAGAAAGGTATAAATATTTCAAATTCAAAACATTTTGAATTTTGTTTTGTCATTCCCTCTTTCGCTCTTAGATTTTCTATAATAAAAAATAGTTTTAAACAATCTCCTTTAGTGAGCTTTAATGTAACAGGAAATATTAATTTGTTTTTTATGCATTACTTATAAATTAAAAAGAACACATGGTTTCCATGTATGATATCAAGATTAAAAATATTTTAATCAAGATATGTATTGACGTATCTGTTGGAACTTTGTTATTAAAAATTTACCCACAAAGGGTTCAATGAATAGTATTTTTTATTCTTAGTATGAAAGGTTTTAATAATTCGAAAAATAGACTGATGACACGATTGCTTGGAATTTTATCGTCTTACAAGTATTACTTATATTTATTGTGTAGAAAATGTTTCTTAAAAGATTTGAAACAAATTGAAATTACCGTTTCGTTTTTTATCTAAATAAATAAAATGTATAAAATTTTATAAGGTAAGATGTGTGTGTGTGAATACAATATGGAACGCACACCATGTGATTAATAAAAATTATACGTACTTACTAACGGAAGTTCAATAAAGAATACAATAAGAAATGCACCATGTGTGTTATAAAAATTATACGTACTTACTAACGGAAGTTCAATAAAGAATACAATAAGAAACGCACCATGTGTGTAATAAAAATTATACGTACTTACTAACGGAAGTTAATTTTCTTTATTTGTAGTTAAAATGTCAAAATTTCTTATTTGAATTAGAAAAATCTTAAGAATCTGTAGGAATTTGCTTTAAAGTTGAAAAGTATGGCAATCTCAAAGCTTTTGCTTTTAGAAACTTTATTTCTTTGTTTTTAGTTATATACTTAAATTGTAGTTGTCAATTAATCAAGCTCGTTAAATTAAAGCATATTATTCCAAACTACTGTAAGTCTAAATGAAATTAAAACATATGCCAGAAAATAGAAATATAGTACAGGACAAACTAATATAGCTGCAGTAATACATTTGCAAACTTTTAGGCTTAGGGCTAAGATTGCTGGGTTAAGCAATATTTTAAGGCACCTACTTTTACCTCTCTTTTCCCTATGTTAATGGACTGAAATAAAGCTTAGAAAAAAATACAGTTAGAAATAATTTTAAAAAATTTAAAGTATTAAAACTAATTTGTAGAAAATCTAAATCCCTATTAACCAAGATACCAAAGTTTAATCAACTTTTCTCATTGTAAAGGAAATCGCAATACTTTATTTCTAGAAATAGTAGTTCATAAATATATTATTTAATGCGATTAAAAACATACCACATGTAGATTACTTGGAGATTACGTATAAATTTAGATATTTTTTTGAAAGAGAAAATTTAAAAATTATAATTTAAAATTAAAAAAAATGTAAAAAATCATTTAATTATCAAAACAAGTTAATTTGTAGCTACATTTATGATTAAGTAAAGTCACTAATAAATATTAAGATGTAAATTGGATCAAATTAACAGTAAACATCTTACGATTGTATGATTTCAAAAATTTAATAGGGTAATCATGTTCTAAACACTACCAAATAGTGATTTTAAGATTATCATATAATTACTATTTTTATTAACTAAATAACAATTATGCTGGAAATAGTTCAGTATTATAGTCACATATATTGATGCATGATTATCCAGAAAAGAGTTTTAGTTACATTAAAACACTAAAACAACCTTTTTATCTGAAATAGTTCTATTTAATTTATGATTTGTAATACATAAATTTGTATCTATGTATTTTGTTATAAATTGATTATTGATTGTTTTTACGAGATTTTAGTTCGATTAAAAATGTAATCATATATATAGATAGATTATATAAATACACTACTTTTACCGTAACTATTTAAATCATCGATCTATCTATATTGATAAAAATTATTTTTTCAGTATGTTGTTCTTCATGAAATGTAAAAGTAAAGTAGCCAAACTATTGCTAGCATGTCCACTTTGTGGTGAGCTTTTAATTTGGTTAAGCCCATGATCATTACAATTTATACAATTTTCTTTAGGAACTAAATTATTCATAGTATTATAATTTTGAAACTTGTTAACACTACTTAGATCACATGATTATCATACATTTTCGTAAAACCTTTACTATACCATTAATATCTACTGAGTAAAATAAATCCTCAAAATCATAACTATGTATAGAATATATGTCTTTTAAATAATTATTAAGTCCTTTGCTATTTTTAATGACAGCCGATATTATTTAATGATGCCCGATATTATTTAAACATTTAGTAAATTATATTGTAATAATTCACCTGATGAAGCAAGGTATGTATAAAACCAATAGCAGCACTTCGAAATTTGATAGTAGTTTTATGAAATAAAGGAGTAACAATAAATGAGAAAAATTGATTTCTCTGTTAGTTGTACATGGAATCTTTTGCAGAAAGTCAAAATACGACATTGATTTCTTTACCACATAGCACATATTTATGAAAAGTGTATTGTTTGGGAAATAATTATGGGGCATAAAAAGCTATAATAATTTTTACAGAGATAATTGCATAGCTAACAAGTGCATTATTTATGTAAATAATAATGAAATCTTAATGTAAATCTTAAATCATATTTTTAACATTAATTGCCCAAGGAAGTCATTTTGACTGCTTTTTAAATTCAATAAGAAAAACAATTACATATATAATGCACAATTTCTTAGAATTTTTTAGAATATATTTTTTCCAAGTGAAGTAAATTGTTTTTTATCGCTAATATTTACGAATAACCTGTTATATGACTGTAAATAATATAAAAAGTACTAAAAAATCATTTTAAACAAATTTATTTACACATTAAATATTCTTTCACAATGCAGCCCTTTTGACTGCTTTTGGACTGTATAGGTATATACAAAGTTTCAGCCTTTCTAGTGTTAATATCTCTAAAAGTAACATCATATTTAACTTCCTAATTTAATTTCATAAAATACTATAAAATATGGTTACAATATTCGAAGGCTTTCACAAATGTAAAGTAATTTTTATAAGATGTTCCCCGTAGTCAATTTAGTTTAATCTCTAGAAGTTTATTGCTCAATAGTGGTATTACAATTAGGTATGACTTACCTAAAGCCTATACTTTTATGCATTATGTAACTTAAAGCATTTTTTTCTGATTTTTTTTTACTAGATTTTAATAATGCTCAACTATAAATTCGCTAAATCTTAAGATTTGATATGCCTGCATACTTTGAGAGACTAAACAATTATTGTAATTGAAAAATTAAATTTTATAAATTTTTGTTACATTTGAAAGCTTTCAATAATGTCTTTATATGAAAAAGAAACAAATGTTAAATAAAAATACGAACTTCAGGATTTATTCCTTAAAAGAAAAATATAGCATTCAGTCTAATAAATAAAATGTTTTTGGCTTTAATATTAAATTAATTATAAACATACTTACTAATGACAAAGATATTATGGTTTAATATTAATACACACCTATGTAAAAAAAAAAAAAAAAAACTTTCTCCCTTTGTACAATTTGAAAAGTTGTGTCGTGTAAAACGTAATAATCCTTTTCTTTAGTATTTTGCTCATTGTTGTAGTAATGTGACGCAGGCATGTTTTCAAATGATTTTAAAATGCAATTTCAAATATAAATTACATTGCTTGAATACATCATAATATAATAATTAAGGTAATATTTTATTTTGCAGTTTAAAAAATGATTGATGCACGTTTTTCTTTTAAAAAATAATTTTATCAATCAACATTATGCTTTCCTTAAAAATAACAATCAGCTTTCATGTATTGTAAACAAATTTTACTTGTTGGGAACACATTTTTACAGACATAAATTATAGTTAATTGAAAAAAAAAACAGAAGCATCTCTCTTCCTTTTAAACTTTCCTCCCCCCTTTCAGAAAACCGGAAAAATATTATTCTCTTTTTCTGTAACTTAGGTTGTTAAATAGCTGCACTGGGAAAAGATCTTGATAAACTTTTGAAACACGCATTAAAAATACAGATAGTGTGGATTTGTTTCTCTTAGCACTCCCACTCGCCGGAAAATACGCTGCTTAGAAAACTTTTTTTTTCCAATTATTGAAGCACTCTAACTCAAACGATACGCTTATTCCCTTCCACTTTCACGCTCTTAAAATGATTTAATTACGTTCTCATGAAACAATAAACACTGCAATAGCTTTTAACCAAAATTAGGTTAGAAGGTTTTCTCATTTCGTGCGAATAGTGTTCGGATTTTGCAACGTATGTATAATCTTTTAACTTCGCTTCTGTTTTCTCTAGGAAAAGGACTCAATTATGAAGCGAAGAATGAAGAACAACCATGAGAATAATTAGGAAAGAAATGCTAGGCATGTTATATTTTCTATGAGATTATTTAGGGTACAATGGAAGGAAAGTCGAATGGTTTCGGTGAGAGATGTAGAGAAACTAACACACAAAATGAAATATGTCTAGAAATGTGAATTAAAAAACAGTAGACAAGAAAAACTTAAAAAGTTACTTAGTAAATTTTTGATTAAAATGCTGGTTTAGAGTGTGCGCGAATTTGTTGAGAAATATTGAATTTTCCTTAACCCCTTGGTTGTGGAATATATTTAAGAAAAACTTGCCAAAAATGGAATTTTTTTCTTTTTTTTAATTTGTTTGGTATCATCATCAAAATGTTAAAAATAGATTTTTTAAAAAATATTTTTTAAGTGAAGTTGTTACTATATTCAATATTTTCGCATATATTGGAAATGTTAGTGAATTACAATAATTTTTGGTAAAATTATAGCAAAATAAATCATATGACATAATTTTGAAAATAAATGTCATAGATTAATACACAACAATATTATTATTTACATAATTTTTTATGAATTCCGTGTTCCTCTTATTCCTATGAATTTCACAAATCTCTTACAGTGTGGTATACATGAACAGCAAAATTACAAAAATTCGACAAACGGTGCTAAATGACTGAAATTTTTTCCGGAAGGTATCGTCATGTATTGGAAAAATGGCAAATTATATATTATGCTTTACACGAACTGAGTTCGGGCTTCATGGGATTGAAAGACCAATTTTTTCGCTTGCCAGAACTCAGCTCGGGCTTCCAAAAATTGGGGCACTTGCGTTACCCAAACTGAGTTCGGGCGTCACAGGAAAGGGGTTAATACCTTGCATTTCCCAAGTAATATTTGAAATAAAAGTAATTAACCCTTACGCCGTTGAGTTTTCGCCATACGGATCTTCCCCCATCGTTGAGTTTTTTCACTTTCTCCAAAGCACGCTTTTTTAAAATGTGCATACTGGAGGAAGCAATTTTATTTTTAGAAATGTGAGTTTAGTATAGTTGTGTTGTTATTTAACCCCATTCAAATAACCAAAATATTAATACATATTAAAAATAATTAAAATAATTAGTGCTAAAAATAAAACATTTCTTTAAGAATGCATTATATTTTTATATAATGTACAGACTGTTTTTTTTTCACTTGACATCTCAATCGCCTTTAGCTTGCGAAAGCCTGAAACTGGAACCATTTCACGCAACTAAAATGTACTAATTCTCATAAAATATTGTTTTTTGAATCACTATCCATCAGCACTGACATCTAATAGTAAAAGAAACAACTACTTTAGAATGCGATACACGCGTTTGTAGCATTTGATAAGTGCAAAATCCAGATGAACGCGCTAATTGCGTTCGTAACGACTAAAGGGGTAAAAAAAACTCTTATAAACAAACAAATGTAGGACTAATATGAGTATGACATCATTAAGAAGAAACTATGGATAGCATTTTTCATAAATAAGTAAGTAAAATGACCATTTTGTAAAGATAATAAGTATACTATAAGGCCTAAGCTGATTTTGGAAAATATTCAGAGGTTAATAATAAACAGACGACATATAGTGTCACTTAATGTTGAAATACAAGACAATTAAGTCATAAAACTTTCAACTATTATTTTCAAACAAATTAAACAACATATATGACATTACAATCTGTTTAATGTCATTTCATTAATTATAAAAATGCTACATTACAGTTTACTTAGATATATACCCCAAAACACGAAAATCAAGCAAATATATAAAAAGTAAAAATAGATAGGTATATCTTAGTATTAAGTAAAAAAGTAATAACTTTGAGCCGTTTGATTTACAAAAACATGGACTTTAAATCTTTTCATACTCATTATATAAAAAATAATGAGCTTTTTTGTAAATTAAATGAATTAAAGCTGCTGTAGCTTCTGTATTGCCTTTAAAGCTGTTATAATAACAAAGTTTAATCAATAAAATGTACGAGCCAAAAATTTATTTCATAACTTATAAGATTACATTACACATATTCATATATATTTTATTTTACCTTCATTTTCAGATAGCATTATACATCCTCCATATAAATATAGGTTCAGATCTATAAATATAGATAAGACTGAGAGTCTCTTAGATCTATTCGGTCGATTTAACTGTTTGCAAATTAGTCGAATCAAAATTTATTATTAAACACGCTTCTCACATAATACTGATATAGATTCTGAATATTGCTGCTATCAATGCTGTTCACTACTCCCTGTAGAGTAATCAAAAGCAGCCATCAAGAGCCCAAATTCATGGGAAGAGATGGTTCGTCGTTATCTTCAGAGCATAACGAAAGAACAAGTTGTACTCGAAGTACAATTTCCTGTCGTGTCCTATCTAAAATGATAAAGTTAGTCATTGAAAGGTGTTCCTCTTGGACAGAAAGGAGCGTTTCATAGAAATTCGTATCTCTAAACAGCTCTCATTAGCGTGAAAGCTATAACGAAAGCGATGGACTTTCCAGAGCTAAACGTGAGGTTCAAAATCCATTAGGTCATACTCATTCATATTACATGAAGTTCAATGCATTTTCCATAGCTAAAGGCTTCTATGCTCTCGTGTCTTTGTAAGGTTAGATTGAAATATCTTTGACTATTCAGGGTGTAATAATTACTTCCCAAGATATCTCCTCGAGTGACTCTGTTTTTATTGAAAAATTTATGTAAGCACTATGACGAACAGTCTAAGTAATAATCAATTATGTAGAATGTGTTAAAGAAAAGGCTTGTAAAATTTATGAAAAATCAGCTCCTTTTTTTATAAAAAATGTTTTAAATGTATAATAGTTAATTACTTAACCCCTTAGCAAACAAATTAAAAAAAATGATACATTTTTTTTTAAAATTTAAGAAAGCACATTTTAGTACTTTGTTTAGAAAAATAAAAATAAAATGCAAAATAAATAGAAAATTTTCATTATAATTTTAGATTTTTATCCACATTGCAGACAAGAGTTCGAATATTGCAATCTTGCACGAACATCGATTTTTTTTTATTACCTTTCTTTTTGAGTTATTGTTTCGAAAGAAATATATTTATATCAATAAAAATATTTATTTATGCCTTTTCAACAGAAATCATTATAATAGTATTTATTTAAAGAAAAATACTCAAAATTCTCTTTTGTCTGACATATTCGAAAGCAAAATGCAGCACATAGCCCAATATTGTGATCATTATACATACAATGATTTTTTGTCTTTCCCTTTTTCCTTTGCTGTACCTTTTAGCACAAAACGCAGCGCAGTATTTTGAGGGAGCATCTTTTTTATGTTGGTGGAACAAAGCTGAGAAAATGAAGTTCCGTTAGTTGTAGAATTCTAGAAGATTTTGATCTACCCGATGTTTTATATTTGTATCATCATCATGGTTTTGCATGTCTTTCTAATAACTTGAATCTAAAATTAATTTTTTTTTTATTTCTATTTTTTTCTTGTGCAAAACATATGCGCTCCAAACGTTCATGTCTAGCAAATGAAATAACATTTTAAAAAAATATTTATCTAAATTTACTCTAAACTGTATGTAAATTTCCAAAATTGCGACTACAGATCACCGTTAGTCTCACGAGAGCAGACAGCATTCGCTTATATTACAGTTTGAAAATTACAGCAGCATAAAATACGACTCCACTCGCATTACCTAGATTGTGCACAATGTGACCTGATTAGCACGTTCGAATTAACTAGATCGCAGACGTTAAGGGGTTAATGCTTTAAATACAAAAACATAAATACATGAGAAGAGTAATATAATTTCATGAATTTCAAATTTCAGAAACCTTTAATTATTGAATCGTTAAAAGCATTTGTTTATTTAACTGTTCATAATTTACAACGTAAAGCGTAAATAACTTTTTTCATAAAGTAAATTTATTTACTACATATAATATACATTTTACGCTTATGAGATATACATTTCTGAATAAAATGCATAATAAACAAAAGTCAATATATATTGGAAGAATTCAAATATCATATAATTTTAATCAAGAGTAGCAAATAACTAAAAATAAATAAATAAACATAGTAAAAAAAATAATGGAATGTAAAAAAATGATAGGTTCGGATTCACATCAAGATGTAGAAAACATATGTTTTTTCAACAAAATTTCGCCGAAAAAAATGTTGTATAATACCATAGTTTCCATAATCTTTAATTTATATTATATCGAAATATATGAATTTCTCAAAATGAGATATTTGAATAAAAACTTTATAGCTTAATTACTGAATTATTTTATAACTGCTAATTGAAACTCTTACATGCAAGGTCTCATAACTTTTTCTCTTATATATTTGCCAACACAAATTATTATTCATGTCGAGACAAAAAAAAAAGGTAATACATTAAGTAATAAATGCTATTTGTGTAATGTACTCATTTCGTGAAATGATTTGCAAGTTAAAATCATAATCTAATATAAATTTCTCAATATATTTTTGAATAATTATGTAAATGACAAACTTAACAGTTAAAAAAATTGCTGATTTAAATCAGTAGCACTTTAAGATAATAAATTAGTGTTGAATCGCTCTTCATATTGAGCAATTTACATGAAAATATATTTCTCAAATATGCAAAATTTCTTAAAATATTATTCAAATGTTTCAAAACTGTTGTGGAATTCACGCATATTTTTAACTGTGCATTATTAGTGAATCTTTTAAAAGTAGCTGTCATTATGTTATTTAATTATTTTCCATTGTGTTTATTTTTTTCATACTCTTACTTTGGGACTAATTGTCTTAAGAAGAATGCTTTGTTTCGTACGTTCAATAGCAACCGATTATTAATTACTGCTGTAACACAATCTTCTTCACTCCATGTTATGGAATATACTCATAATTAAAATACTTCATTTTCAGAAATATTAATCATCATATTTTTAACTTTAAAAGTTAATGTTTTAACGTTAAGTAATACGTTAGAGTCAAAACTTGTCTAGAACAACTAAGCATTTATATTTTTCTCAAACAAACATTTATCAAATATATATAAAGTAATTTGAATGATTAGAAAGTGCATGGCTTACAAATTATTTTATTTTATGTATATATGAATTTTAATTTAGATAATTACATGCATTTTAGCGCAAATAAAAAATAACAATTAAACTGATAGAAACTTGAAATAGAGAAATGCTTATGAGTAATTAGCAATGTTAAACTGAAATATATTTAAGAAATATATTATAAAACGAAATATATTTAAGGAAACTTATTCTTTTTCTCTATATTTAAACACAAAAAAATATATGTGGTATTGTGATATGAGCTGAAACTTTTATATATATAAATGCAATAAAGAAATACATAACCCAGCAAAAATTCTCATTAGTACGCATAATGCACACACACACACACACGCACGCGCGCGAAGCATGTAATACTTGCGAACACTCACATTGTGATTATATTTTTAAGAGTATTCTGACATATTGTGTGTCCAAGTGTTTACTCATCTAAAGTATTAGGTTTTTAGTTTTTCATGTACCAGCTGATATTCCAGTGGCTAACAGCAGACTGTTAGAAATTTGCATTCTTAAGTTATGTTCAAACTGTGATATTTTAATTATTATTACCATATGATTAAAAGAAAGTCATCAGGAAGGATCTGTAAAATATAAATGCATATATATATATATCATTTATTTAAAATTATTAAGCTCCATAAATTTTAAAATAATTTTGAAACTTGTTATAAATTGACACATTTATCTAACACCGAGGAGTTCATTCTCTATTTCTTTACAGAATAACTTAGGAAAGCATGATCCAAATAAGCTTACTCTTTTGATATTTATTGAGAGAGATTTTTATTCTTCAAACAGTCGCCAACTTTAAGTAAGAATATACATATAACAGTATCACATACTGTCACTTCAGTCATTCTTTTCCGTGTCATTTCGATTTTTTAACATGCTCATTTGAATCTCTGGTGATACTTTTACCCTATTTCCCCTTTATAGGTGCAAGAATTTTGCAAAATGCTTACAGCATTTGTTTCCTTTTAAGGCTTCGTTGGTTTTATACGATTCGTTCTAAAAGCCTTTTATTCCTGATTTCGTAGCGCATTTAGCATGGAAAGAATATTACCTTTTTTACGTTTTCATCTAATATTTAAGGCAATTGAAGGGAAAAAGCTCAGCGGCGGAAACACATCAAGTAAATCTTTTTCTTTTCACTTTAGTATTCTACCATGTTTACTTTATCGCAACGCAGAAAAGAATACTTAATGCAGGGCTTGAACTCAAAATAGATGTAAAGGAAAAATTCGGAAAATCGTGAAATTTCTTTTAGAATTTTGGTTTTGATTATTGCCCGGAAAGCCACTTAATGGAATCGAAACCATTGTTAGCGAGAAGTGGCCATGGAATGAAAATGATTTTGTGTAAGTTTAAAGCGAATACTCCGTGATGAATCCAAAAGCATGTTTACTCACTTGTTATTCTTTAAATAAGAGGAAGAGAATGGCGGAAGTAAATAAATTTATTTCTGCCGATGGTATTGGTTTCTTTGGGTTATGAAGGATTCTGAAGCATTCTTCATGATCTGAAAAAGCAATTCTGATTTTACATGAAAATACTTTTCATATCCTTTATGATGGAAATTTCAAAGATTTTTAGGATTGAAATGAAAATATTTAGAAATTCAGCTGTGTTCTTTAGAATCTGATTTTGTTTAAACATGTAAAGTATGTGGTACTTAAAACTGTTTAAAAATCAGGGTTGAATTTCCTAGAACAAATAAATGTTATCTTCTCATCCAATATATTTAACATATATGTTAAATTTGCTTGTCAGTCTTTTTGTGAAGAATATATATATATATTCTGACATATCTTTTTCACATATAGATAAATCTTATTTTAGAAGCTAAGTATTTGCAGTCACAATTTTATTTTTTTCCCACTGCCCATTTAAAAAACTAATAAAAACAATGACCGAGAATATTTTTGAAGAGACATTAACACAGAATGGAAAATACGCAACATGTAATATTCTGCTGACTCTGGGCATAGGTGAGCCAGTATGATAAAAGGATATAGTTGACTACTAGAGATTTAACACTATAAGTAAAGCAAGCTTAGGAATAATTTATTACTCCTCATCTGGCCTTCTAGATTTTAACTCAGAGCATCCCTAACTGTTAACAAAAATGGTATTCAAGGAATAAGTTTTCTTTCTCTATCTTATTCATAGTATTAATCAGTGAAAGATTGAGTGTTGTAAGTTATGCTATTGCTTTGTAAATTTATATGTATTATATTTTGAGAGCTTCTACGAGAAAAGGGAATAAGTTAACCCTTCCCTTTTTATTTATATACATATATAAATCATACACTGAACTGCTGTAAATCTAATAAAGCAGAACAATAAATAAAAATATTAAAAAAAAAACAGTTTATGTTGAAAACATCATGACCTCAGTAGTATAACACCATACTCATAGCCTTAGGACCTAAGACAGTAGGATTAAACATAGTTTCAAGACCCCCAACTTCCTCTTATATTTGTCTGTACCACTTGGTTGAAAGAAGAAGAGAGAAGTGTAAGAATAAGATTTTCTATGAATGCTAAAGAAAATAATCTTAAGGTATCCGACTACGTTCGGAACCGTGATTTTGCAAAAGCGTATAAATGGATAACATTTATGATATTTAGTGTCACTTAGATTAGAAAACGTATATAAAGTTGTTTCAAGAATGTTATTACAACAAAAAATTGTTTAAGTACAGTATTTTGACAAAAAATGAATATAGAATGACCAATTTTCACAAAACATTCTCCTTTTATGAAAAATGCTTTTATTATAATAATGTTTTGCCCTTATATAGCTCAGTCCTCTGTACAGAGGCTGAACTAGAATTTTTGAAATATATAACTTAGAAGTAGATTTATATATATTTTACTACAATAGAAGGGAGAAATTTTAAGAAAAAAACGCCGATAATTATTTCAGTTGGTGGTAACTCTGAAAATAATGTGAATTTTTAAAAAATCCTAGTTCAGACTCTCTTGAGAAGTCATTACTTTATATAAGTATATATATAAAATATTATTATTACAGAAGCATTTTTTATAAAAGGAGAACGTTTTGAAAAAAGGTTATTCTAAATTAATTTTTTGCCAAAATATTGTATTTAAATAATTATTTTTTGTCAAAATGTCCTTAAAACAATTTTATACATGCATTCTAATCTAAATGACACTAAATATCATGAAAATTATCTATTTATGCTCTTCTTTGAAATCATGATTCCAAACGTAGTCGCGCGGATACCTTGATACTAGAAGAATAATACTAAAACTAAGTTACCAATACCAAATAAAAAACAAATCTCCATATCTGTAAGTCAAATTAAATATCTAAATGAATTGTATATAATAGCACAACAATACATCAGGAATGTAAATTTCTTCCTATACGTAACTGTAACAATACAGTAACACATAAAAAAAATTGATGAAATATTAAAAATCAAATAAAAAATATATTGAATTTTTTGGAAAGTACTGAAGAAAAATTAAAAACGAGACAAAGCGAAAATAAAAAAAAAAACCTCTACTATGATATATACATTTATATATATAAAGAGATAGAGATGGGAATTTATTGTTTTTTTTTTATCAAACTTATTATTTTTTTACTAATGCCAATATTTTAAACTCTTTTTATGCTCAAGACAATACTCAACGGTGGAGAAAAATTATCAGAACTTGAATCCATAAAAATAAAAAAAATAATAACTATATTCTGTCAGTTTCGATTTCCTAAAACGAAACGATGAATCTTCATTTAACCTTTCTTTCACTGATCTTAAAATATTCCTGAAAGAGGGAGGTTGGAGTAAGTAAATCTGTTTTCATCAATAGTTTCCAACTTCTCTGGTCACGATGGAATTTAGAAATATTTTTATTGATCAGAGATAAGGCTTCTAATCCTCTGAGAATCCGGTTTTCATCTCTCTTCTGAAAAAACTCTCTTGGCTCTGTAAGTGGGATGAGAAATCGTTCAGAGTTACTGTATACCGCCTGAGGATGTAAACACAAGATCTAGAGCCACTCTAGCTTTTCCTGGAATACTGAGAAGGAATAAAGTTCGTCTTAGAGAAAAGATATTAAAGCAATGTTCTTGACTCCGAGCCCATCTCATGATTACATTCATATAAAAAAAATCCTAAGAGTAGACTTAAGTGATTATTTGTTAATGTACTGAGATTAAGTGCAGTTTATCACAGGCTCTCAAGAAATTAGCCGAAGTAAATTAATTTTTTTATGTATCTCAAAGTGAGAGTCAGTTGTAAATATCTGTACTGATAGCAACTTTTCTGTTACAGAATCTTAAGAGAATGAAAATCTATTCTTTAATCTAAAAATGGAGTTGCGGGTTCAATCCCCGCCGGAGTTGATAGATTCTCTGGGTACGAAAATTATATTGTCACATCATGTTATTATGTGGCATGAAAATATGCTTTGAGTATCAGTTCTGCTCTAGTACTTTTAACAATATTTAGCATCCGATGAGAGCTTGAATTTTGAAGAAATCCATTCGTCAAAAATTTGGTAACGGTAACCGCCCCTAGATGGCGCCAACAATGAAATGGCTCTCACACCAGGGTACTTTCCATGTCTGCAAAGGCATAGCTGCTAAAATGCAGCCTATAAGAGGGGTAAATGTTAAAAGCCAAATTTATTACAGTTATACAAATTTATAACTTTTATATAAATTTTATAGATATTTACTATTCTTTTGTGTGTGATAGGCTTATATTTCTAAAATACTTTTTTACTTTCATTTCTAAGCAAACGGCTATCATCTACTTTTTGAATAATTTAATAAAATATACTTATAAAAGATGCAATCAATAGTTACAATAAGAGTTATAACAGTTAATCAATTTCTTGATTATTCCTGCATTTCGAATTTTAAACACTTACTTCAGTCGTTTTTGAATAAAAATTTTGCTATGCTTAACTAAATTCGTACATAGTTTCTGATAACGCAAAACAGACAATTTTAAATTCATTTTAAATAATAAATAATATATATATATAATTCATTTCATAATAAAACTTTAAGTAGAGAGAGCATCACCTATGTTTTTTTATGACAAATGAGTTCACGTTGACCTTGTATTTTTCTTAATGATTCAATTTATTTCTCCAGTGGTCATGGATTTTCCAAATGTATTACATCAATACTGTCCAGAGTTAAAAAGGATTTATTCTTAGAATGGCAATCATTGATCATGCACATGATATTCGATATATATTGTACTGAATATGTTTGTAGTTACATGTCATGCAAATGAACTAAGTATCATTTTTAATCGTTGAATTTAACCGTATTTTTAATTATAAATATTCATGTTTATATTGTTGCATTAAAAATAATGGATATAAAGTTTATTTTTGATTGTGTAAGACAATATTTAACCTTTTTTCATGAAAAGTAATATTACTATGACATGAATCTCTGAAAGTGAGTGATTTTGTTTAATAAAAGTATAATTATATAGTGCACAAGATACATTTCTTACAAATTCTACTATTTACTACTGTTTCTTCCAGCATAACTTATATATTTATAGTAAACATAAAATTGATTTATTTATCTAATTATAAAATTCAAACTAATTAAAAGAATTTGATGATAAATACATTCATATCTCCATGCATAGATCAAAAATGTAGTTATAAATATATATGCGATTTGTAATACTCAGGTTTAAATGTTAATTTCAGGTAAATTATAAACTAATATTTATAATTTAATGAGGCTCAGTCACCGAGTGGTAACGTACCGCGCTTCTACACCACAGGTCTGAGTTTTATTCACGGGATGCGCAAGGTTGACTCAGCCTTTCATTCCTTCAGTGGGTCAATAAATGAGTACCAAGCTTGCTTGGGGAATAAACACTGGGGTTTCGCTTCAGACTAGCTACTTGATTGGGACATCTGTTCATGCACTTCAGCGCCCAATAGTCACGTATACTGAGATAGGTTGTTACGCCACTGAGTTTAGTTTAGCTTTAGTTTACTTATAATTTAATAGTATTTAATTCTATATTTAATTAATATAGTACGCAAGTTTCTTAGACATAGTAGAATATGGATTATATATGTATAAAGCACTAACATATGCACTACTAGAGCTAAAAAAGCTTTTCAAGAGAAGGTTTTTAAAATGCCTTCTAGTATGAGATAAACTCTCTTTAATATGAGCTATTATTTTTCTATGAAAATAGTATCGCTTTTAGATATTTAAAAAAATGTGCTTTTTTTTGTTTGTTTCTTTCAGGAGTTTTATCATGATTTTAGTATATTATTTGAGTTAAGCTGAGTGACAGATAAAACAAATTCCTTTAATTTATTATAAAATACAGGCTCGAGATAAATGTAGGGGTATTTAAAAGATATATTATACATTATATGTTTCAGACAAATTAAACGTAAGTTCGACTTTGCAAAGGTAAAATGCAAGTAATAAGTCCAATCCAATATAGATTATTAGGAATTTTAAAATGAATTATACGATAAATAACATGCATATTTTGCATTGAATTATTTTATTTATTTAACTTATTATTTTTTAAGTAAAAAACTGAAGAATAAATCTGAAATTTTCTACATTTTAGTTTTCTAATTTATAAGCTTCAAAATTTATATATCAATCTGCCTTAGACCTTTCTAATAATCTTTAAATTATTAGCTTCTAGCTAGCTATTTGTTTACGTATATTTCTCTTTTTGTTAAAAATTATAAGAAAAAATAAGATGATTCTTATTTCACAATGAAAATAGACAATTTTATTTCAAATATTAGTATGCCATTAACAAATTTACTTCCCATCCCCAGCAATTATGCTATTTTATATATTTCCTTTAATAAAAAAAAGTAAAATATAAATTTGTGTTATTTCTTGTGAATGCCACTTGATACTATCAAAATACTGATTCAAATTTGAAGAATACTTCAAAAGAACTTTTCTTGATGATCTGCTTTGAAACGGTTGAGAGTCTCTTTAGAGTCAGTCTGAGTTAATAATATTTAGGGAAATAGATTATTTTTGTATAAGAACAGATTCTATTTGATTTTAGCAATAAAAAAGGACTGAGTTATTTTTAGATTTTTTGAATTACAAACCAAATTGTTATTATTTTGCTTTCAGAAATAGATTATTTATGTGAATAGAGTTTACTGTATAAATAAATTTCTCAATTCTGTTCTTGAAATGTGGAACCATTCAAAGATCAAATAATACAATTATCAATTATATAATTTCAAGGATTTGACGATAAGATCCACTATAGAATTGGAAATACGCTGTAATTTTTAGATAAAACAGAAATCTAAAATTTTCATTTAACTATCTCAAAAAATACTATGATTAATATGAATTTCTTAACAAAAATAGTGATTGTAATGTGATGGGTAATCTAAATTTACCCTGTAGATAAGAAAAATGTATATTTTCACTTTTGTGTTTATTTTTCACATAGAAAACTTTTTTGACTGATATATTTTTTATTATTATCAAGACTCTCTGAGAAAGAAAAAAAGTATTTTTTCTTCTAAAACCTCGGCATGTAATTAACAAAAGAAGGCTAAATGTTTTTGTATGTGTCAACTGGTCACAAAAAATATTTCAACTTTAAAAAAATACAATTTTTTTTCCGGAAAAAAATATGTTTTACTAAGTAATGTATCTTGAATATATACAAACTTTTAAAAACGTTCTTTCGTGTTTTTAAAGAAGAATTGATTTCCTGTCAGATGTAAGAAAATTCCTATGTCATGTTTTTCTTATGTTTTGTAAAACAATTTTTTATTGATAGTTACCTGTAAATAGAAATCAATAGAGTGTTTTTTCTGTTGATGCTTTGTTTTAAGAGGTTTTACCTGTTAACTTTATTTATAAATGAACATAGAGCTTTCATAGATTATTTAGATTTTTATTAATTTATATAAAAAAACTCATTTTAGATGCAAATTGAAATTTTTTTTATCATGAATAAATGTTATAGTTAAAGCATATTAACAAAATATATTAAAAATAATATATTTTGTAACTAGAATAACTTTATACAATATAAATCACTAAACATTTAGTTTTATAATAGTAATACTTGTGTTTGTGATTGCCCTCATAAAGTAATCAATACAATACATAAGAAGAAATTTTCGATTCAGAATTTGTATGACTTAAATTAAAAAAAAAATCTGTAAGCAATAACTCGACTGTTTTCTTAAAGTTTCGGTGCCATATTATCACTATTATAATTTTTTATCTTTTTCTGTAAGAAAACTATTTCAGTTTTTAAGTAACTAAGAAAAATATACGCTGAGAATTCCCTTTCAACGAAACCCTATACAATACATTTGCAGATGAGTTTTGATCAACAAAGTTACTTAAACAAATATCATTTCTTCTACTTATGTTATACTTTAAGTGATTAGTAAACTCATAATTTGTAAACTATTAAAATTAACTTAAAATAATTTTAAAAAATGTGTATTATTTCTTATTTTCCAAATTTCTTATGTTTTGGTTAAATTGTAGTAAACGATACGTTCCAAATACTAATCATTACAACTTTTGTAATACATGAGGAGATAGCCAATTATTAAGAAAATAGCAAAAAAAAAAAAAAAAAAAAAAAAAAAAAAAAAATGTAACCTCAAACCTTTTTTAAGAAATCTATTATAACAATGTATCTATATTGACAACCGAAGAGTTCTCTGTTTCCCTTTATTTCTACCGTTTAAGTAAACTACGTGCTACCAATTTCAAATTCACCAGTGGAAATCAATGCTTGTTTCTAGGTACACGAATTCTACATTTCTTGGTAAAAAAATGGAAGAGTTATATAAGAGAGATTTCAATGTCATTTTTTGCTTAATTTACTGAATATACTAATTTTTTTAAAATTCAATTGAGGCTTAATCAGACTTTCAGTTTAGTATCTTAGACAAATTCTCGTTATAATAGCTTCATGAATTTTTATACATATACTTTTAAATGACTTATGAGTCGGTTGTTATTGAAACTTTGAATTTTGTTTCAATTTCTATACATTTTTATTTTGGCTTGTGATTTATTTGCTTATGATTAATCATAGATAGACATTGTATCAAATAAATAGGTAAATATTATGTCATTATTCAGTAGATAAACATATCAAAAATCATAAGTAACAGCATCAATACCATTATTGCAAAACGTTAGACAAATTATATCAATCAAGATGAAGAAAGGCCAAGTAATACAATAAAAACTTACCTAATTTTATATTTACTTGATATTTACTACTGGTATTTATATGCTGATGACATAGAGTTAAAATTTTAATAAGAAAAAAACGATTATTTCTTAAGAGATGTAAAAAAGAACTCAGATTTGAAAATTTGCGTAAATTTTGTCAGGTTAATTTATATTACTCAACTTCTATTTCTGTTTTTTTGCATCTTAAAATGCATTTTAATTTTATTTCAAATATATTTATATAATCAATATCAGATACTAAATTTCCATAAATCTAATAAGAAAAATCAATAAATAGAAATATAAGACAGCATATGTCAAAAATAAGGTATCCTGAGTTGTATAATAACAATCTTTTGGACTTAAGGATTAAGATTGTAGGGTTAAATGTAGTCTTAAGGCCAGTCAACATTCTCCTATATTTGCTTATACCACTAGACTTCAAGGAAGAGAAAATAGTGTAAGGATAAGATTTGATTAATACTTGTGATAAAAATAATAATGCTAGAAGAATAATATACTAAGCGATTAATATATATATGTATATGTATATAAATATACACTACACATAAAAATATTTAAAATGCCATACGGATCTTTTTTTAATTTTTTTTAGAAAGTACATTTTAAACATGCATTACTTGGACTTTTAAAATAATAACATAATTTACTTTTCAATAAATGAAAAGTACTCGAAAAGGATGAGAAAAAAAAATCTTTTGACTAAAGTGGAAGAAGTTTTTTTAAAGGTAAACATATTTATTTGTAACATGGAACAAAAGATTAAGAGATTGAACATTAGTCTGGATACACTTTTGATAAAATTGTCACGAGAGATGTAAAATATTACAAATTAGAGTTTTTGAGTTAGTAAGTGATAACAATAGAATTATTTTCATGTGTAGATAAACAACAAAAGTTACTTTTAACTATGCAAATAATAGATATTCAGTCTCTACAGAGAAATAACAAAAGTTTCAACCTTCCCAAAGTGTCTTCACTATTGTTTTTAAATTTATTGATAGTCAATAAAAAATATAAGTAGAATTAATATTAATACAAACTCCTGCATCGAACATATCAATATTTAAAAGGGAAAAGCCAATTTTTCTTTAGTGCAATAACTGGCTCAAGTTCTTTAAATGATCCAGTTCATAGAATACCATCGCAGTAAAACCTTATATCAATGGTCTGAATACTTAGATAACCATTTTTTTAAAAATAATATTAGTTTGGGATTCTTACAAATACCTCATACATTTTCATCCATTTCTTTTCATGATTACAATTTTCAATGTCTCTAAGAATTCTCTTCTATCACTTTTTTTTTTATTTTGTGTGAAAAATATGCATTTCCTGTAGGGAAACGTTAAATAAACATTGAATGCTTTCCGGAAATTTGAAATTGTTTTTCATTGTGGTATCCAGCTTCCTGTTTATCGATTACACTAGTCGTTTAAAGCTTAGATAAGAGATACAAGCAGCGTATGTTCAAGTCCGAGCAAAAATGGTCTTATAGAAAGAACTTCACATGTTTTACTTCGATATTATTTGTTAGAAGTACTTTTCTCGCCATTGGAATGTCAATATAATTTTTCGGGAAACAGCTGTAGATGTTCGAAGCAAATTGATTTTGAAGTACTGCAAACATTAATGGCTTTCAGTGCTTGTGGTTGGTACACGTTTAAGACTTTCAAAAATTGAAGTTATGACCGCTCTGTTCAATTCTGAATAAAATAATTTTTAGCATTAGCATAATCAATCTTAAAATTTTATAGACAGTTTGGTCTTTTACGCTTTTCACATCACATTTTTAAGACTCAGTTTAATTTAAATCAACACCCCTGTGGAGTTGTGTGAAGTCTTCTGCTGATGGAGTTCATTAATTTGAACCATAGGAACATAACAGGAATTACTTGAATCATTGTGATAATCCTGATTTCTGTGTTACACCACTAAGGAACAATCGAGTTTTACTTACGATAACTTGAAATAGCCTTTATTTTGTTACGTCCCTCGTGGAATCAAGGTACGAATATCCTTGATAATATGGTAGCTATATCTAGCTTGATACCTAATACCTATTACCTACTGCAGTTCTTATTTTCCCCCTAAATACTTTTGAGAAAATAAATGAAATAAAATAAGTTGTGAAAAAAAGAACATAATTATGAGAAAAAGTGAGATTACATAACAGTACATAAAAATCACAAGAAGAATTAGAATGTAATTAATTTATTATTATTTGTCATACAAGAGTAATTTGATTAAATCATAGCTAATAATAATTCATATGTTTTAAAATTTTTGATTCGTAACTTTTACTGTTTTTTGATTGAGCAACTTTCTAAAACTTTCATTTTCATTAAGGATAATTAGCGATTTATAAATGCGGATGCATGAAATGTGTAACTAGTAAATTTTAGTTAATCATTTATCAATATATACACACATTTATTGCTATTTATTAATTTTTTCCCAGTTTTATAACGTAAATTGAACATGATGTGGTTAAATAGATTTAAAAATCGTTTTTTTTTTAGATTTGCATAATATGGTTCATATTTCTGAGAAACCACTTTTAAAATGTTATTATTTTTTAATTTAATGTTATATTAAATTAAATTATATTATTATTATATAAGATTATATTAAATTTAATTCTTTGCATCGTTTTTCTTAGATTTTCAAAGTTCTCGATAATTCTTTTGTAAATAAATAAATTCAAATTAGTATTTAGTAAATTAAAGTTGATCTACTGACATTTATGTAGATTTACTTTTTTTAAATACTCTTAGGGTGTATTTATGCAGTTAGAAATAAATTAAAAATCTATTTTAAGTATAATGAAATAATTTCCTTTCTTTTCATATAGTTGTGTTCATACCAGGAGAAGAAATAAATGTGCAAATATATGTTTAATTTTACAATCCAGTTTATAATACAGCCCATGGACATCTTATTACAAATAATAAGTTAAAACATATAAGTATCTAATATATTCAAGTAATTCGAAAAATAAACATTTATTTATTTAATCCCGTAATTTCACCAACCAAAGAGAAGAATAAAACATTCATTACTTAGAGTAACCCTAAATTAACAACGTTTAACCTTTACAAAAGTTAAATTTAAACATCTCCCAACATCTTGAAATTAGACTGAGAAATTATATATAAAACCTGTTTGTTGGCCCCCAGGAATTAGTATATTTAAAACTCGGGAGTGGAAAGAAGTTTAGAAACATTCGTTATAATGTCAGAAAGGCTCCAAGAAAACATATATAACAGATATTTTCTCCAGTTAGTTAGCAACAGACGAAACAAGGAGAAATGATATAAGGGACCATTAATCTTTCAGATTTCAAAAGTCGGCGGGAGCTATATTTCATGGAAGTAGTGTTATGATGTAGTAATCACAGAGCTACAAAGGAATCTGTGAACTAAATCTGAGCTAATCTCATTAAGATCATTCTCATGAGCTTTCAAACTAGGCTATAGATCTAGAAACGTGACCTTAGCATCTAAACTGTCTAATTCTAGATATATTGTAAATTATTGAACAAGAGGTTTATAATGTTGAGTTAATTCACTGAATTCAGAAGGAGAAATGCAATTGCGTAGTGATTGTATTGAATTTAATGGTTTCTACAAGGTACGCATTCAATCGGGACAGTGACATGACTCCTTGAGTCAGTTTATGTACGTAGTTCTATTTGTAACCACGCGACAAAGTCGAATAAGTATATATTTGATTTATAAATAACAGTAATTGAGTGTTATACATAAGCCTTCAAATAACAACCTCAAGGGATACAAAACTTTTTAAGAATTTGAATGTAGCTGTAATATGCAATTGATGAATTAAGAAATAACCGTTATCATAATATTGTTCTCCTTATTTATTCATAAGCTTCTATTTCGTCACTTATTAATTTCAATTACAACCAAAATGTCTTGATTCGTTCTTACATAATAAAGACCGCGTTGTTCCTCACTGGATTCCGAGTCCCAATGACATTTATTTAAATGAGCTGGCAGAGATAGACTAGCTCTAAAGCCAGGTTTCTTATAACCAAAAACCTGATTCTCCTATACCATTACGTAATATCAAAAGAATGATCCCCAATAAAATAAAATATACCAGAATTTATTTGTACGTTTATTCAGCTGTAACAAAGAAGTGAAGTCTTGCTTAGCAAAAATAAAAAAATCCCTTTGGAGTCACTTGTTTTAGGATGGTAACTGGGCATGATTACCTACAAAAGAATTTACACCGAATAGTAAACATGGATTCAGTTTGTTCCCTTTGAGTCTTCATGGTGTGATATGGATAGAGACCACCTCAAAAACTACCCTGAAGTTTTTAGGTTTTTAGCTGACAACTCTATTGAGGCAAATGAAAGACTTTATTTTTGCTTTAATACCTTTTCATCACTATAATAGGTTTCGTGCCGAATGATGGCAGAAATGCCGAAACGGGAGTAGGATAAAAAATAAATTAAGTCTGGTAATCTTAAGTAATTAAGAATTTAATAACAGGTATAATTTAAACTTAGAAGTAGTTGAATGCTGAAAAACAGGAATAAAAATGTTAAATTCAGTGATTTTTTTTTAAAAATTTATGTTTATGCTTCCATATTTTGATGTGAATATTTTAATAAAAATATTCATTAAAATA
>BMAV01000532.1:320333-331518 GCA_019973955.1 Trichonephila inaurata madagascariensis | reverse complement strand
ATGTGGTATTTTTAATAATGTTTCCATATTTTAATGAATATTTTTATTAAAATATTCACATCAAAATATGGAAACATTATTAAAAATACCACATACTCTCCCATTGGATAAAAATTGTGTAATAACTATGCAGTAATTCCTTGTCTTATTTAAAATTCCCATTATTTAGCTTTCTTTTGAAGAATATAAAGAAATATTTCTTTAAGATCTTGAGAGAGAATCATTCATTTCCCAAAGTGGTAACTTAAGAGTTTCTTTGGCCTGTAAAATTTGTCTACTTAACCGTTGAAATTGAATTTGGCTGTATTCCAAAATGTGTCGAGCTTTCAGTGATGAAAGATATATCTTAAGTCTGTTTTTTTTTTTTTTACACGAGATAAACATTTATTTTCTCCTACATTGAATTATTTTTTAATATTTTAATATTCCCAACAATTTAAAAACGAAATAAGAATAAACTTATAATTTTTCGATGGAATAATTTCGTAAAAATATATTTTCTTAACTCAATTTTAAGCATAGACGTAACCACAATGCTTGTAATATTGCTGATTGAATTTTCCTGCGATGCGTATAATCAGAATCAAATACACATTTTTCACATGACCTATTCTATCCAGGAGATTTTCAAATAAGTTATTTTTGCGCGTATTCTCCCGTTTAAAACATATCGATATTCCTCTGAATACTTTCCTTGAGGCTCATTTGATTCGAATTTTAAAATAACCGGGAGTCAATATATTTTGCAATTCTAATAAGAACCAGAAGTTGTTCTCTAAAGGATGTTTCAAGTTCTTTGCATAACATTGGACAAGGTATATGTTATGTTACTGATTGCAATACTTTACGTCAACTTCTTTTATTTTTGACTTCAAGAGTATTGAATAAAAGTAGACAAAGACTTTCAGAAAGCTACGGATGAAAACTGTGTATGAATCTCGATTGTTAAAAAGTAATGCTTTTTTACCGTTGTTGTTTTTTACCATTCAACAATGTGGTGTTTTTTAATGCTTCTGTTATGCTTTAAGAATTATTAATATCTGTTTTATTCTGAAAGTAAGCTTAAATTTTTTGTATTCTCCAGAAAAAAAATATAGAGATATATATCGAATTTAACTTTTTGTTCTTACCTACGTTTAATTTTCAATTTTATATATATTTTTAAAATAACTCTGTTGAGTATTTGATTTTTTACTTAATAAAGTGTGTGTGTGTGCATTTTGGTACAGGTTTAAATTTTATAAAATTTTAATATATAATTTTGAATTTAAATATATATTGATTATTTAAAAAACAACAATGATTTCAAGGAAAAGTTGTAATTTCAGAATTGAAAAATAATAAGTGATGTACTGAGGATAAACTTAAAAGTAGTATTCAGAATAATTTAAAGTACTTAATGATTTTGTTGATTAAGTAAACGGTGGAAAAACATTTTTTTGCACAGTAAACATATTATTTCGTTCATTACCAGGTCTTGTGCTTTTTTAATCTCAGAAGTATTTTTATTTCTGAAAATAATGCAGAATTAAATAGAGTTAAATATTTCTCTTTGTTTGCAATAAAAGTTTTAAAGTTAGTTTGAAATTGTTTTATTTTATCAAAATAAAAATAGAAATCGAGATGCATCAAAACCCTCGTTACTTGAGAGAAGATTAAAAACCTAATAACATAAAAATAATAAAATAAATTAAAAAAGTGAAGTTATATGTATAGGTTCTTGTAAAAATTGTCAGTCTGAAAAACGAATACGACTTAATACCTTTAAGCTTTGTAAAATGAGTTGTCTTAATGCGTTTGATTTGTTGCAAGCCAATACTTGATATCCAGTTACTAATCAGGTTCTTATTTTGAAGAAATATTCACAGAACATTTACCATTTTTCTTTTTAGAGACAGGGATACGTCAAATATTACTTTTCATAGACTGAATGGGTGAAATTTGAATAATTACTCGTTAAAAGTTTATCAGATAAATATACTAAGTTTGATGTGGATACCTATCTAAGAAAATATTCCAATTTAATTTTGGATTTATTGCATCTTCATAATTATTCACAAGCATATACTTATTGTTATACTGATTCCATTCACTTCCAGTTAAGAGGTTTCTTAAAGGGAAATGGTACGATTTATAAGAAAGTCTCTGTTTGATTTCGAGGTTTTCATAAATTTTTCGGTTGCCTCCTATGAATATGTATTATATAAAACCGGTTTTGAGCTCAAAATACTACAAAAAGCAAACCCTTTTATCCTTTAAAGAAAAATTTAAAAAATCATGAAATGATTTTAAAATACTCCTCCTCCAACAATAATTGACATTCAAACTTGAAATTTTACAAGTACGTCTATGTATAATAAGAGTTTGTATGGGTTTTGTGATAATATGATATTAAAATTTATAAAATATTTTTTTTAGGAATACTTGCAGAAAAATCCTTGAAAAATGTAAAAATTTCTAAATTCAACTATTTTAAAAGAGAAGTGTTGCTTTGGGTAATAAATGCATAAGAACTTTTGTTACATGTATTAATAATAACAGTTAGAAAAAATGTCTAAACATGCGGTACAATTGGAAAAAAAAGGCTACTTTATTTTAAATGAAAATAAAGTAGCTATTTTTTCTTACTGAGATAAATCATCTTAAGGTTTTTATTTGCCAATATGATGTAAATAAAAATGAACCTGAAAGTTAAGATAACTCTGAATTTTTTAACTTAATCAATTTTAACTTTCAAATATTATGACTTTATTGAAAAATATCTGAACAATTATGTAGGCTAAGAAAATTTGACTTGATTTTTCGACCGATTTTTGTCATTTTAATCATACCTTAAATTGACTAAATATATATAAAACAAAAGATCATCAAATAGGACCCATACCCAACCTGAACACAAATTTCAAGTTTTACTGAAAATGAACAGCAAAAACAAATACTCTAGTGCACAACAAAATTGGAAAGTTCAAATATCTGAACATCATCACATATTTAATATTAAAAGCTAAAGAAAGAGTCACAGGCAACGTTTTCGCCATATTTTTCCGATATAATATCATACCTGTTTTCATTATGGAAAATGTTTGAGTCGTTTCAAGATTGTTGAATGTTGACTCAAGTTTAATGTATGGCGTTTTCAAAAAAATAAATAATATTTAAATAGAACTAAATTTTTTACATCAGCAAATACAAAGAGAAAGAGGGTAACTTTGTGAATTTATATATAACTTAAACATAGAATTCTTCTGAGATTGAAATGTATATAGAAAACTGGATGTGGTGAAAAGCAGTTTCCAAATAACACACTTTTTGGAAAGAGAATTCCAAGTCTGGAAATCATATAGAAAGGAATTCCTTTATTCCATTAAAATGAGAGAGAACCTGCCAAAGCATTGACGTTCTGAAAGTAGACATTTCTATTTGGGCCCCATTTTTTGGAATATGACCGATGACTTGTCAAAGGGGCGCTGTTCAAATGAAAGCTTTCGATGCTTGAATCACAATCTATACTATATTCCCACATCACAATTCATTACAAAATTTTATTTGTAAATAGTGAAATTTTGATTTTGAATAATTTTATAAATTGGGGGAAAACTATTAAAATGTCTACAAAACTAATAAAAAGACTAAAATAAAAGGGGGAGGGGATATTAAAATAATGCCCTTTCGACTTTTTGCCGACATGTCCTTTTCTTTTGGTTTGGAATAAAATCACATACGAATTAAAAATCCTTTTATTTCTGTCAACATTGTTTTGGAGTATAAAAATACATATTGCACTTTTTCAGCTTCATTTAGATGGCAAAAGGCATTTGGTTTCAAAATTAATTGCATTTTTAACTTTTTAAAGAATTCCTCAAATCCTCGTTCAAACATCATTATGTTAGTTTTCTGCCGTAGACTTTCTAGAATTTTAATAGGAATCGGATGATATGTAAGTAATTATACGAGCACCTACGCATTTTCTAAAACAAATTCTCTGAAAATCTTCTGGATGTGCGTCCTTTTTAAAACTAATGAAGCGTTGAATAATTGAAAGAAAATCTTTCACAAAAAAGTTATAATATTTCAAAAAAAACAACCAGTGATGTCTTTTATATTTTCATTTTTCGTGATGGAAAATTAATTTGAGATGCATAAAAGCCACTTGCAGTAACAATTATAGAAAAGTTAGTATTTTGTTACAGCTTTCTGTCTTTCTGGAAAATCTTCTTCCAAATTACTTTCATTTGCAATTTATTTTAATTTAAGCTTCCTATTTCAAAGTTGATGGGCATGTTTTCGTACCCACTGGTCGAGATTTTTAATTTGGATCCTATTGCACATTTTTTCTTCCAGCTTTAGCATACTTCTCAGAAAAAATGTTTTGTTAGAAAAATAATTATCCACGCATTTGTTTACTCGACAGTCACTTTTAAAAACTTTTAATTGAAATTCGAGATAGAAAAAAAAAGGATTATGCACATAAAAAAAAAGGGAACATGTAAAGCTGTCGGACTGAAATATTTTTAATTATGATACATTGATGAATTTTGTATTATCAAAAGCCTCCAACAACCATTTCAAAAGAAACGAATAATGTTTCATAAAATGAGTTTCAAGATGTAAGAAAAGCAAAGGTTAATCAAAATAGAGAAAAAGGCTTATCGATTTGCAATCTTAAAAAAAAAATTGAGAGGATTAAGTTATTCGACTGAATTTGGATTCCCACTCTTTTAAGAATAAATATTCTTAAGAAATTAAAATTTTTTTTGCAAGTTTCCTTTTATAAATTTTTATACCCAATAATGAAAATTCTTATGTTAAATTTACGAAAGCTGAAAAATAAAATTATTATCATGCATTCATTTCATTTACGAATACTACAACCAAGCAACTATTAAAAAGATCGGCAAAATATATATTTCCTGGTATAATTAAGCCATTGGTCCAGCAACCATAATTACCACCACTAAAATCTGATAGTTTTGGAAACATTTTATTTTAAGAATTTTCTTTCTTGATAGGGATCTATTTCTGTTCCATACTGTTTGTTTTATTTTCTACTCTGGACTAAAAATAAAAGAAAAATCAGCAAACATACTCATATAGGGCTCACAAAGGAAAATAAGAGGAAGATCTGTTTGAATTAATTTAAAAATAGTAGCTTGAATCATTAAATTAACAAATCTCTAATGTATATTTTCTTAATTTTTTTCAATACATTCGTGCCGTTAACACCATGCAAGAAAAAGAAACTTTAGAAGATATGAGAAACTTAGAACACTAATAAAAATAATCCTTTAACTAATGGGTTCCATAAAGCAAAAACTCGTTAAAAAAAGCTAACTGCTAAGTAGAAAGGCATATTTAGCAGTTTTTTAATGCAAACTTTCATCTGGAAAGAAAATTAAAAATTCATTGCCTCCAATCCAACTATTAGTACAACAAACTCATTTAAGCCTTAAAAAATAAATTGCATAGAATAAATTTCGTGTGAGAGGAGGCCTTAAATTCCATCACAGACAAATTTTTTGATCGAAAAACAACCAAGTAATAATCTAATTTTTCTCCCTTTCTTTAAAGTGGATTTAACGTTTCATAATGCATTTTTTATTTGCCACATTGGGCAACCAAACCTTGTAAAAAATAAAGTTATGAAAGATAAAAACGAACATATTTATTAAGCGTTAATTACAGTAATTATTAAAAAGAGTGGGAAAAAATTTAGTACACTGAATATATAATAGAAGAAAAGTCTTGGAAAAAATAATTTCCTTTAATGCTTTTACTAATGAGTTCTAAAACTTATTAAGCATGTCCACAATTCTTCAATGTTAAAAGAGCGTTAAACCTCTTTTAAAAACTTACTTATTGTTAATGAAATGTATTTTAAGAGTTTTGGAACTGTTAAACTTTAACAGAATACCTTAAGAGTATTGTTAATGCGCATGGAATCAATGTATTTCAATCTACAATATTCAAATTAAAAAAAACTAAGAAATACATCGAAAAAAATAACGGCACTTTTTTTAAAGCGCTATCACACAGAGTCTTTTTTCATTTATTATTTTATCTTATGCATTCATTATAATGTAATGTATTTTAATTAGAACATCTATGAAACCCTAAGAAGCCGTTTTTAATCTATTTTTTTGTTCATTCTTTTGTGTTTGAGTTTAGGAAAACAAAACCCTGATTTAATGAATTTATGGAATAAATCTGCAGAAACATAAAGAGAAATATAATAAGCATTAAATTAAATATTTTTACAGAATATACATTATTATTAAATGCTTTTGAAATACAATACACAAAATTTATGAAAAAAAGCCCCTTCGAAATAAATCCTTTTTTGAACGGAAAATTGAAAGCCTAACCAAAAACTGACACCAAATACTTACATCATCACCTGCTTATTGAAAATAAAAGCAAATTATAATTCTGTAGAGAAACTATATGTAAAAAAAAATGCCACAAGAGTGTAATGTAAGTTCTAAAAATTAAAAAAAAAATGTTTTTAAATATATATACGTTTATGTCTTTAAAAATAATTACTCAAGTAAGGAAAAATGAGAAACAAACTATATGATTATATGATATAACGTAGATCATATATATATATATATATATATATTTATTTATTTATTTATATATATATATATTTATTTTTGTAAATTAACTACTCAAAAAGACCTAAGAATGTTTTTAATAAACTTAGGAGTTTCATAGACTACCATTGCCGTCTTAAAGGGTTAATGAATACAAAATGCCATGATTTTCTTTCATGTTTAAAGTTATTATAAGCAGTTATTTATCATTAATAGCAAAATTTATTAAAATCGGTCACTGATTTAGTCATCTATCATCGTTTCTGTGTTAATGTACTTTTAATAATTCAGTTCATCTTTGCTTTATTTAAAATCATTTTTTTTTTCAAAACTGGAAAAAAAATCTTCACATTTTATTAAGGACTCTTCTTGGAATTCAAGTTTTTATCGAACGCAAAGTAAGCATTTCCTCTATTATATTTTTATAGAATAACAAACAGAATATTGCCCATGGAGGATTTGATTTTTAATAATTCATTTTAAAATTTCACTAATAGAAAGTATTTTGCGAGTGATGTTATTGAAAAAAAATTTCTCTACAAAGCTTAAGTATTTTTGTTTTATCATTGTTGAATTCAAAAGATCTGGAGATAAAATATTTTCATCTTAAGCATAAATATAAGTACGTAATTTTGTGAAACTAATATTTGACTTCTTTAATTAAAGGGGGGGGATGAAATATACATGAAAATGAAATAAAAATGGTCAGTAACTAAAGAGAACAAGAATTATTTTAAAATTAATTTTGAGTATACACACACACACACACACAATAATTCCCTCTAGCATCCTTTTAATTAACTCTTTTTTAATAATCTTTGAATAAGGTTTTAATTCTTTGGTTTAAAACTAACTCCCAAATCTTAATCGTAATCAAATAGTATTTTGTATTATTACATTAGAAATCTCTTTTCCGCTCTTTTTAACTAATCACAGCTCTTGTTACAAAGGGGTCACTCGACCTTCACTGCCAGTGTAAAAGCGAAAGTCTTTTTGAGCTCATCCTCTTTGGTCTACGCCAAGACGTTGTAAATATGCATAAATAGCTGCAGCTCTTTGTATGTTATCGTCAATGCTTTTTTTGTGTTTTATCTGTGTGAGTGTTCGTCCCTCTTTAGTTATGAAGTACTAACTAAATGTAATCTTAAGTGTGTGTCAAAATAAAAAGAATGAACGTCCATTCAGAAGATGTTTCCTGAAGCCATGATTAAGCCAACACTCAGCCAATGTGCTATATATATATAGCCTAATTCTCTACAAACAAGAGATAAACATCCATCAATCACATTCGAAAAACTCATAGACAATAGGAAAATCACACAATGAAGAAGGACACATGAGCAACAGAGATTAAAAATTATGAAATGGATGCTGCAGTATTATAAACATTGCTGACTTAGGACAGCTAATATATAAAATAATTTATTTAAAAGTGGGATTGAACATGTTTTTTGGCCATCCAACTTTCCCCCTTTATGTAAATAATACTGAGCAAAAACCTATTGAAAGTAATGACTAGGAATATCTAAATCCATTACAAAATAAAGGTAACTTATCTAAAAATTGCACATAAAAATGCAGAGTCCGCACTAAATCTGAGTGCAATAAATAAGTTATTGCGAGATTCTGGGCCCTAATGCAGATTCAAAGCATGTAAATGGGTGAAATGTAGCACTTAACAAAAGTATAAAAAAGAATAGAAAAAAAATTAAAAAGAGAGTTACACTAGAGTATATATGAATTAAATAATAATAAGTAATTATTAAGTGTCTGTGTGTGTATGTATGTTTTATTTAGATTTCTAGAATATCCAATATTCATTTTTTGTTTTGACGTATAATGATTTGAATGAATTTATATAATATACTATCGCGAATCGTGTAAAAAATTGTAATATTTTGCTTAAGATTTGCAGATTTGCATAAATTGATATTAAACAGAGTAAAAATATGTATTAAAAACTTTATCTAGATCAGATCAAGTGAAAACTTGGCTTCTAGTAGTTATCCTTATTGTAAGGATTATTTTCTTTCTTATTCGTGTTCTGTCAAGATTTCCTTACTTTCCGTAAAACGCAAGAAAAGTAAATATTCTTTTACAATATTTCCGGACTTTTCTTGTGACGGATGGAAGTATCATCACTCAAAATTTTTATCTTATTTTGTACTTTGGTAATGTTATTTGAGATAGCTTATAAAATAAACCATTACTATAAAATGCGTGTTCTTTCCAACTGTAGGCTTTAGATTTTTTTGCATTATGTGAAGAAAAAAAAATGTAAGATATTGCTTTTTTAAGAGACTGAATTACACATTGCAGACACACTTTTATTTTATCTTATAATAAACCATTTATCATTCTGGAGATTTAATCACATACGTATTTCAAGTATTCACAAATTTATTTTAGTATTCAACAATTAAGAAAAGGAATTTATAATAGTAAAAACGCATCTTTTATATTATTATAATTGGCTCATAACTAGGTAGTAGTAAAAATTACACAGACCTCTCTCTCTCTCTAATTCAAATGAATTTCGTGTTACTCTAAACTTCAAATAAAACCAAATTTATTCCCTGATATAACTTTAATAGATTTACTATTAATAATATTATATTATTATATTTCCTATTTTTTCTGATTTATTTTAGCATCAGTTGTTATAAATTAATTAAAAACCACTTCTTGTCATTTCTGTTATCAATATGGAGTACTGTAGAAAATTATTTAAGTTATCCGAACATGTTGTAGTGAGCAAAATTAAACAAAACACATATTTTTCTTTTTTTTTATTTTATTGAATAGAACTATTTTCTTTTGGCTTTACAAAACACACTTTTTTGTTTTTGTTTTTACGCAACCTAGAAGGACGTTACACACACACACACACAATCAATTTTATAAATTTAGAAAAATCGGGTCTTTAATCAGAGGTGGGAATTTAAATTGTTCAAAATCTATCATGGCGAGTCTGATAACTCAAAATGTTATAAATGTATTTCTATAAAACTTCTTGAACCTAATATTTATATTATATTTTTGAGAATGTATTAAAATATTTCTTATTGTATGAATATTTTTTGTGAGTTAAGGCTGTTCTTTAAATAATGGTCTCATAAAGAATGTTACATTTCTTATAATACTTACTCAATCAGCTATAAATTTGTAAATTTTAATGAAACACTAAAGTTTTAGTACATTCTCTAGATAAATGCATCTCATTTGTTTTAGTAATACTTTTACTGATATAGGTGTAGTATTTCTAATTGTTTTGAAGTTTTTCAAAAATATTGCTAAGATTTCACTTATAATTGTGAGTTTTGTAAAATTTAGATGATTTCTTAAAAATATTGTTTATATATATATAAAGAGAGAGAGAGAGAGAGTTAAATATATATATATTAGTATTTATTGGTATTGATTCTTAAAAAAGAATTTATAATGTTTTAGTGTGCTATTTTTTAAAAAAAGTAATCCGAACTCTCCTTAAAGAAAAATCTCTTGGCCCACTAGAATAAGAAATAATATAAAAAGTCTGTAAAAATCAATACAACTGAAACACTTAGTGAAGTCTCAATGAGTTAAAAATTAAAACATTCTCCTTCTCATTAGTTTTTTTTCGCTTACGGCAAAAAATACGAATCCAAAGCTCAGCATAAAACAAGGAAAATCACTGAAGCGTTCTCGAAGGTAAAACGATTTATAAAAGGTTCACATTTGAAGCGGTTAAAAATCTTCCTCTAACAAGTCCTCTTTACTTCACTTACCACTGAGTCGAAATGATTAGTCAAATTGGCCGATTGCAAGAGAATGCCATTAACATTCCATTTACCTTGCAGCATTAACTAATTCCAGGATCATTTTTCTCTGTCCAGTGCAGAGAAATTATTACCTTTACAAGCTTTTCAGATCACCATTCATTTAAACATAAGTTCATGCTCCTAACTAAAAGCTTTTCTAAAATTTATGTAGCTTCCAGAAATTTGCAACTGATGCACATTAACACTGGATAAGTATTTCGTATTCAAAAATACATGGTTGGGTATTGTAAATGGAAATCTTATAAACATTAAAAGAAGGTTAGTGAAATCGAAGTTTTTGTATCTGTCTTTCGAATTCGTAAGCAAATGTACTCGTAGCATTAAATAAAAGAATCGTTAAATTCAAATGTTTTTCTTTCCAAGGCATTTTTGTTAATTGTATTGCAATTTTTAGCTCTATGGGAATTTAGAATGTATTTTTAATAGAATAAAAATTGATTTAATCATTATCATCGACGATATATCTGAAGGGCTCACAGGACTCATCAATTGCAAATTTTTCAATTTTTTGAAAAAAATAATGTGTTAAAGACTCAATATTTCTGAGCATTTTGGTACGAAAATTGCGTTAATACTGTGAAAACTTCTGAAGTTATTGAGAAATAAGTAGTGAAACTTAAATGAAAATCCTATCTCTTTCTTATCTTTAATTTCATTCTTCGCGAAACAAAAAAGTTTAGCTTTTGCGCAGGATTTCTCAGAAACTATTTTTGATATCAGTTTAAAATTTTATACACGTGTTCAAAATAAGGCTCTTCATAACTTGTACAT
>BMAV01000532.1:284742-320233 GCA_019973955.1 Trichonephila inaurata madagascariensis | reverse complement strand
AATTTTTTTTTTATTTGAATTTATTTTTTTCTTAAAATTTAAAAATTTTCGTTATAACTGTATTTTAATTTTTTTCTTTAAATTTCTTGAAAGTTAGTAAAACTACAAAAGTAAACTTTTTTATACCAAATAAAATTAGTTTCTTAAATTTTGATCAGTTTTGTACTTCAGAATTCTGCGCGGTGTAAAGCACTGATTTTTATATATTTGAAAAATGGTCCAAATTTGAGAAATAATGTAAATATATATGATCATCATGTGGTAAAAATTTCAAATTATTGTTTTGTTTTATTGCTAAGTTACATTTGTTTGAAGAAGGATGTTTTTTTTTTAGTGCACGGATGGGTCCAGAGAGTCCTTAAGTTACATGACTGCAATGGCCCAATATTTACAACAAAATTGTACTCAGTAAATTAAACTATAAGAAGTCGTTCGGCTTTAAAATTCTTGAGAAGAAGAAACAAAAAAAATATGTTCCTATTGTCGTTTTAAATTGTTGAAAACAGTTTTTAATAAGTTACTAATAATATTTTGCAATTCTTTGCGATAAGGTAATATTTTATTACTAGTTGTATACTTTTGGCCTATTATTTCTATAAAAAATTACAAGTAGCATATTATTAGCGTACATAATTTATAATTAATCATGTTTATAGTACTTTTTCTCTTAATTAATGTTGATGTTTAATGGAATACTTTCATTATTTTTAAAAGAAAATCACATATAAAGTACTGATACCCTTGTTTGTATCTTTTATCACTACTAAAACTTTCATTTTACAACCTTCAAGAAACCTCCAATATCTTTTTTTTTTCCTTTTCAAATTAAACGAAGGCAGTTTAAAATGTCAAAGTGAAATTCTGACATATAAATTACTTTTAGTCCCTTAATGTTTCAAGATTTCGAAACATTTGCAATGGATCCATTAAAATAAGAAGAAACTTTTCTAGGAAATTCTGGATGACTTTACCTTGACTCAGAAAGATAACATATTGACATACCAAACGTTACTTCATTAATTTTACCAATCAGTAATTTAAAATCTCATGCTGTCTTCTTGGCTCTACAGTTTTCCAAAAAGTGATGTCCCTTGAGGGAAGACGCTAGTGGTGCCAAACTGTCTTCCTCCATTTGATTTCATTACAAATATTCAAAGTGTAAAACTAAAACTAAGTTAAAATGGAAGTAAGTGATTAGACATTTCGCTCACTATTGTCAAATGGATGCTTTTAAAAAGTTAAAGAATATATTAAATGATATTTAGACTCGTGTTCATTTAGAAACAGGGAATTATTTGATCGTTTAGAAAAAATTGATCTATTTAGAACAAATATTCAGATTATTAACTTTTCTTGGTTACATTACTGATAATAAGAAATTACACTTGAAGAAAATGTTACAACTAGAATAAAGATATAATCAGCTATTCTCATACAGTAATATGGTGTACTTTTATCCTTTTTCATGCCAGTTTTTTTAATTATATCACAAGACGTGCATGAGAACTTTTGGAGAAGGTAATTATAAATTTGAGTCACACCGAATTAATAAAAAGAATACTTCAGTGGGCACTTAATTTTTAGGATTTCCTTAAGATATAAGAACTATAAAGCCTAGTTCGATTTATTGTTTAAAAGACTCCTCTATATTCCCAGATTAAGATGTGAGCTCACGAAAAAATTAGTATATCACTCGTTATAAGGCTTTTTAAAAGGATAAACATTTATACTGCCATGGAAAGTATACTTACCACCAAGTTTGTCGTTTTTTTAATGTTTGTAGGAAGCTTGGCTAACTCGACAACTGATTTCTTGATTTTCATGTCTTAAATACAAAGGATGACTTATAAATTTCTTGAGTAACATGAAAACAATTTCCAGATGATGCACTAACTATTAAGGTTGGTGACCAAATGCCATCTTTACATAAAACATAGACGTTGCCGTTTGTGATCAACAAAAGCACATAAGAAGAAAAAAAATATGCTGGCACAGCTTGCAATATCCCCAAACCATGATTCCTGAAATATCATGGAATGTAATATACTTAAATTCTTAAATCTTAGTGTAAAATACATCCAATTTTTTATTCCTTTTTGAAGATTTTTGTATTTTCAAATCATATTTTATAAATATCATGCAATGTGATACAAAAAGAAATGCAAAACGTCGAATGCCGAACCTTAGAATAGCTCCTAGTGGGCAATGGGAAGCATATTTCCCTTTACAAAATGATCTTAATAATCACAAATTAACTTTCGGTAATAAGTTAAATTAATTTCTTATTATAAATCAATCTCAATCCTCCAAAAATATTTTAACACAGCATTACTAGAAAAAAATGTCCCTATAAAGAGTTAAAATGGAATTGAAAAATAACACAAAAATGTCATTTGTAATTCTATGTACATTTAAACATTTTACCGAATTAGAGTTTAAATGTTTAGGTACCTTAATATGTATAATTATCGTGTATTATTTGATTCATTCTCTTACTTGCATAAAAGTCAGATAAAAATTATTATAGAAACAGTATAAATTGTACAGACATAGCCTGGGGATTCACAGAAAGTTTTAATATAAGTATAGTTTATATAGGAATTTATAGTTGTATAACTATAGGAATTTATAGTTTTAAAAACGAACTGCTTTAAAATACCAGCTGCAATTGAGTTACAATAGTAATAATTTTAGATATTAAATAAAATATTAAGATATTTACTATTGAAAGGGGGTGAGTTTTCGTATTGAAAGATAGCATTCTTATATCTGATTATGGTTCTTTGATTAACACCTTTCCGGCTTTTCCCGAATTGAGCTCGGGCTGGCAAAACGTACCATGCTAGCTCATTCCAAGTGTAGCTCGGGCACTGTGAAAACTTATACTGTGCAATCTGTCTTTCCCAAATTACTTCACATGTGCTTTATATGGTTTCGAATAATTGAGAAGTACAACTCCGTGGAATTTTCTGCAAAAAGAGGATGTCCTCCTGTTGAGGACCCCCTTTCCCGCTTGTCTGAAAGACACTTTGTTGACTACTTCCCCCAACGGGGAAGAAGATTAATCCAACATGGCAGTGTTTTATTTGCTGCTCGAAGAGAGACAGTAAGAGGAAGAAGGTAAGAAGAGAAAAAGGATTCCGATGTCCAGATTGAGATGCTGGGTTATGTGCAGCACCATTTTTTCGAATTTGACATACACGATCAAATTTTGATTAATAATTTCATAATCATTTTTGTAACTGCAAAATATGTAAATAAAATTTTCAATTCAAGATAAAAGCTAAACTTTATAAAGGAAAATTCTAACTTTATATTTATAGTTTGATTCTAAACTTTATATTTATAGTTTGTGTGAACTGACTCCAAAGTCGTATGATTTTTGCCATACAGAAAGCCAACTTTACAGTTACATTACTCATTTATTTAAATAGATTTTTTAACCTTAATTTTCTGGAAATTTTGCATGCGAGTGGTGATATCATGTTTAGAAAATACATATGTTTTAAAATATGTATTCAAAATTTGACATTTTTTGATCCATAAACCAGAAATAAAAGAAGGGTTAAAGCATTAAATTATGACACATTTTTAACACATATTTTAAAACAATAAAGTAATCATAAAAAGTAATTTCTCCATAATTTTTTTTGGCAAATAATTCAGCTAACTATAAATGTCGCATTAGTGTTTTTTGATGACAGTAGAGCGAAAACTAAAATGGAGTTAACATTTAAGTGACGTGTTTGAAACTGTTAACACAGATGTTTACAACCGATACAACTGCTCTGCTAACTCATTTGTTGGCGAAGTTCCTTTACCTTTATTCAAATGAATGCAATTAGTGCAGCTTTGTACTTTTTACAAAGAACCAATCTGAAATTTAAATCTCGTAAGACACTTTAAAAAGAAGTTTTGTGCCCTCTGTGTATCTAATATTAAAATACATGAATTCTTTTAAGATTAAAATGACAATGCATTTCATATTATTAAAATAAATGCAATATTAAGCTGCAAATACTTTAACATTATTGACTATTGTAAAAAAGAAGCGTTTTGAATTTTTATTTTTAACTTTTCGCTCAAAAAAATCTTTTTTAAAGATTTTGAAAACTGCTCTCAACATTTCGTATTGAATATTTTATCCTATCTTTAAAATTTGAATTCTCTTCGATATTGAATGAAAGTTGGGTGTAGAATTATTCATGGTATTCAAGAAAAAATGTATGGTACTTGTTCATGATGGTCTTACGATAAACGCGATGAGCTGTATAATACATCAAAGAAAATCATAGTCTTGCGAAAGAGTACCAAAGTTTAAAGGTTTAAATTCAAGAATTTTACATTTGCTTTAATATTGTTTCATATTTTTATACCTAGCAATTCCTTAAAGAAATACTAGAACAATTAGCAAAATATCTGATTTGTGTTAAACTTTAATGAAATTCATTTTGAATAATTTCTGATATTTGTAACTATCCTTCACAAAAAGACTTTCAAAATGCTTTCAGTTCTTTGAGTTATAAAAATGTTTTCTCAATTTTTTGGTTGAATACATATTTAAATTTACACCTTGCATTTTAAAATTTAAAATAATGTTTTTATACAATTTATATTAAATCTAAGCCAAAAATATTGAATTACACACATGGACATCAATCTTGAACTTGAAAGAGAGGAAAATGTGAACTTTGCAGTGTGATGTTTTTCTAAGAAAATATATGAAACCCAAGTATTTTCTTAGCTGCAACTTTTTAAAAAGGCTATTAAAATATATTTAAAAACATGGTGGGAGCTTTCAAGAAAAATTTGATTCGTAGAGATTTTGAATAAGAAAAAAAATCATTTTGAGAAAAATGAATGCAACTCAAACAAAGAACCTTTGAAAATATTAAGACCATAACACATAAATATAGTATCAGATGACTGAAAAATAGTGTGATTTGAGAAAATTCTGTTGCTGAGGATAGATAACTGCTTATAGATTCATTTCTACCAAAATATTTTTCTTCAAAAATTTTACGGTTTTTGTCTCCTGCATCCATTTAAAGACTGATTGTTCACGGAAATAATTTATTGAAGTTATGTTTATAGTTTTGGATGTTGTTGTTTTTTTAAAAAAAAATATGTGTTATTATGTTTAATAATTGAGGGAAAATATTTTTTACAGTAAAGTTGAAAATCCAAAATTGTTTCGCAGCCTAATAGCCAAGGTATTATGATCAATAGCTTCATGGTGGTTAATATTACATGTCTCTAACTGTGTGTTCGAATAATAGTTCGCAGTCTAGAATAATATAAATCTGCATTTTATTTAAAATAGATCCCGAGTTGGTGAGAAATTTAAGAGTGTCAGCTAAGTTGTCTTCATCTCCACTTAAGTATCATTTGGATTTGCTAAGCCCATCACACAGAACAATGATGTTAAGCTAGTTAGCAGTTATTAAATCAAAATCAGAGTAACCTTTTCCATTGTGTTATGTTAAAAATGAAACAAAATATAATTTTTCATTTTTCAACAACACGAATAATTATTTGAGGACAAGAAACTTCAATTCAAATAATTGGCCTTTCATATCTTACCATCCTAATTCTTATGCATGTGAAAAATAAAGTTTTAATTGAAATTAATTGAGGTTGCTTAAGTAGGGATTAAATGCAAAAAATTGTATTTAATATCTTTTTAATACAAATAATGGAATATGGATAATCCAATGTGAAGGTCTTGAATTTTGTCATCTAGGTTTGGGGAATTGAGTCTAAAGTCATTTAGCATTTTAAATATATGTCCCCACTTCATTTGGTATTGAAATTTGATAAGTGTTAATGAGATTAGGGATTTTTGCTGACATTTGACCGTGCTTTAAAATTATTAGATATGAATCTAAAAGCTCATAATTTTACTCATTCATTAGGAAATAAATAAGTGAACAACATAATTAACTATAATATATTTATAGTAGCTTAAAAATTTAAAAAAAACTGATTTTGTGGTCAGTAAAAATGTTAGTTCAAACTCAAGTTAAATTATCGTAAATTATCCAATATCTACTAATTAGTATGAATATTAAAATAATGTCATAATAAATCTCAGTAAAATATATGTGTGTGAATACACACATTTTCAATATATAAATACACATATTTTCTATATATAAATACACATATTTTCTATATATGAATACACATATTTTTTATATATAAATGCACATATTTTCTATATATGAATACACATATTTCTATACGTAAATATATACATATTTTCTGTTTATGAATACCCATATTTCTGTATATGAATATAAATATTTTCTGTATATGAATGTAAATATTTTCTGTATATGAATACACATATTTTCTATCTCTATGAATATATATGAATACACATATTTTCCATACATGAATATACATTAATACACATATTCTCCAAGAAAACTAAACTTATAATCCTAGAGCTCTTTTAAATAAGCGTTAAAACTATGTTACTAGACAGGAAGGAACTTAGTCATAATTTACTTAGATTTCTTTGAAGAAATAGTTGAATATATTTTTAAAAGAATTCTTTTCCATCTGACTTTTATTTTTAATAGGAAATAATCACTACAATTTCTTTCAGAAAGTCTTAAAAGTTTTTTTCTTTACGTGATTCTGAGTACATATCAAGCAAATCTTCGAAATGTGAATGAGTAGGAAAAGCTTTCCAAAGATGAAGTATTTAATTTGCGCTTACGCTGTCGTTTCAACGTCTCAGAGGACAGGAAGTTAAAATGTTGACTAACTGCAAAATAGTGCCGTGAGTGTGTTTAAGTCAATGTTGACACATGGACAGCGAGTTTGACATTTTTAATTACGCTTGCGGCCGTAAAAGCTCTTTGACTGTGGTTAATTGCAGTCGTCCTTTCCTCTTCTACACCCAGTATTAAATAAACAGTTTAAGTTTCAAGTGACCATTTACTTAGTCTGACTCCTGATACGGATGTGTCAGCAACATCTTTCGCTATCAGACATTTGATCGCCACTTTCCAGTTCAGTGTGTATTTATTCAATCGAATAATTCCGAGACTTCGAAGGGTTTTTTTCCCATCAAATCTCTGATAAATTGCTATTTATCAGAGTTAAAGTCTTCAGTAGGATCGTTGGATGGATGTTTTTTCTTTGACTAGAGTTTTCTTATCTTCAAGTGAAAAATTTTGTAAATTGCATTTATTCATTAGTTATACTTGTTTAAGTGCTAATTGTTTCTGTTACATTTTTTGCTGGGATCGATAAGGAGAATTTCCCTTTATCCTGTTCTCTTTTATGCTTTAAGATAAGGATTAAAATAGCTTTTAGTGCAATGCGTAAAAGAGATTGCTTTTAGAAACGTTCACAGCTAAAAAGGGATAACTCTTTTAAAGCATTTCAAAAAATAATTTATTATTAATTTAATGTGATTGTATATAGTGTTTGAACAGCTTGAAGTAAATTAAGGAACCGATTATGTATGAGACAAAAACGTGCATTAAAATTAAGCATTCGATTTTAAATGAATATGTTTGAAATATGTATATGCTAATTTTTTATACTAATGTTGTGATATATTTTTAATGGAAAACTATATTCAGAACTTATTTTATTTAACCTGATTCAAAATATTACTCTATTATATTTATTGCTCTACAGTAACATTAAAAAGCACAAAAAGCTTTTTGGATTCAGAATCAAATAATCTTTAATGTAAAATGTTGCACGTTAGCTGTCAGCAAAATTGCAATAATATATTTCAATAGTTATTAAATTTACAAGAGTTTTTATAAATGCATTAGAGAAAAAGTATAGTAAAGCTACTTTGTTCCAAAATCTATAAATATATTTAGTTTGCGCGAGAAAAGCTTCCATTAAATGATCATAAAAAACGCTTTAAAATTAATTTTTATCGATGAATGGCAATTTTCTACCCTCTCTTTAGCTTGTATTTTTAGAAGCAATGCTACTTTTTTTCCCAAACTCTATTAACTTTCATACATACTTTTACATTTTGGACTCAATTAAAGTTGCCTAAGTCTCTTGGCAATAAAAAGAAATGACATGATTTAATTTAACATCGTAAATTTCTTTTAAAAGGTCACTGAATGTTTCAAGATAAAAGTATTTTTTTTACATTGAAAACAACAAATATGCTTTCTTAGTACAATCATCTTTTAAAAAAAACTGCTGTATTTGAATTTTCGAACACTTTCGATGCATAGAAACTATTTCCTTGAAAGATTTAATCAAAATTTCCCCTCACTTTTATGGCTAACTGAATTGAAATAATTACATTTTGGCCTCCTAATTTTCTTTTAAATGTATGTAAAAGTTCTTTTAAAGTAAAGTTACTTACCGTGTATTAAAGTTTCTTTCGCATCATTGCCGAATTACATACATTTTCTTCTTTTCTTTCCACGTTTTTTTTTCTTTCTTCTTAACTTTCTCATTCTTCGAGAGTCTGTATCTACTCCCGCACAATTTTGCTGAAATTCAGAACGGAGGCTTAATTATGGAATATTTTATAAAGGAGTCTTCTCTTCACAAAGCGCTCGTAATCCTGAGAACAGCTCATTAATACAGGAGCGAGAAAACTGAGGAAAAAATGACGGGAAAAAAAGGGGAGTAGCATTTGTAGTTTTCTTTAATGCAGCACTTCTAGATTTCACCCTGTCCTATTGATTTGTTTAGCATTAGAAAAAAAATAAATCTGTCATTTTTTCCCGCTTTTTGTCTATGAAGTCTGGTTTTGTTGTTCCCGAAGGAGTCTGTACATAATAATAATGCAATTCTAAAAGTTCGTATGATTTTTTAATTAATGGAGGAAGAAGACTTTCGAAATTATGTCTATACTAATACGATGTCTTAAAGGAAGTTTCTAGAAAGTTTTCTAATTTATATTACCATATTGCTTGTTTTATGACTCCCAGATGATGACCAACGTTAAGTCAATCCCTTTATTGCAGTGCTTCTCAAAATTTCAATATTGGCGACCCAGTTTTCAATCATAATTTTCCTCGCGCTCCCCTTCATACAATAACAATGTATTGAATGCAAAAATAATATACTTTGATGTTAAAGCTACAATATGATTTTAATCATAAACTGTACGAGTTATCAGGATAAGTATTAAAAAAATTGAGTATAATATTGCATATGACAAGCACAGGGGAATCACTAGCAATTATATAAAACTTGTTCTTAACTTAGTATTGAGGGATTAGTTATCAAATACATTGTAAAGACCGAATACATTTATAGGTATATTATATCAGTGTAAATATGTATTTTATTTTTTATTATATCTGAATGTATTTTGCTTTGCTACCTTTCAGTAAATTTGTAATTTTTTTATTTTCGACTTTTCAATATGCTCGCCCCCCTCGTAGGTTAATCATGCCCCCTTAGGGGGCACGCCCAACAGTTTGAGAAACGCTGATTTATTGAAAATATTCAATGTGAATAGTTTGCACATATTTTAATGAAACGTAATGTACATGAACAAGAAATAAAATTCAATACAGCAATCGAAAAAAGTTCAGGATTTCTTTTCCGAAAATCAATATTCATATGAAAATTTTTATATGACATTGTTTTGATAAAACTGAATGGCTAGATCAATAATTAGTTCATTTGTTCATTTGATACATCAAACACGTAAAAGATTGCAAGCTTTGCCCTAATAATGTTTGATTACTGTGCAAGGATTACGTGTAGCTGGTCAAGAAGTAATGAGATAAAATATAATTATATATGTATTGTTCGGTAAAGAACAGGAGATATTTTTTAATGAAAAGGAGATATTTAGAAGATATTTTCTAGAAAGGGAAACTCTACAATTGCTTCGAATGGAAACCAAATTAATACGCTTACATTTTATGGATTTAATGTGAGAAAGAAAGTAAAGCTCTCCTGTGTATAGTATTCTAAAATTTATTTTACCAATTTTTACAGTTTGAGAAACTTCTTTTAACATAAATAGTAATTTGACAGGTATTTTAAAATTATATATTACTTCGACAAAATTTATGATTCTTATGAATAACTATATAAATATTTTTGAAGGAAGGATTCTCTTCCTTTAAAATGCATGCAAACATTATTATTATTATTTTTTTCATTTGGAAGAAGACCGACACTTCTTTTAAGCCACGTTTATTCGCATATTATTTTTCTAAACTGTACGGCAAAATTCTTTACTTTACATTTTAGCTTGTCGTAATGTTTTGAATCCCATGTTTGCATTCTAATATGTTTAGTGCTATATAACTACTTCCTTTAGTGTTTGTCCTTGTAAGAAATATTTTTAGAGGACATATTTGATTGATATTTGTAAATTTTTATAGCTTTTTAACACCTTTGAAAATACGTAATTCTGTCACAAACGAAAAGATTTAGCGAAATTAGGTCAGAATTATATGAAACAAATTTTTCAGGTTGATAGTATTGTTAATAAAATATCATTGAAGGACATGATAAAAAAAAAGGTTATATAAAAGGAAAATAAGTATTAAAAATTTAGAAGAAAGAGATATGTACTTCTAACAAGTAGATATTAATTAAATGTAAAATGCAAAGGAAACAAAAAACTTTAGCTTTTTCAAATTTTTTCTCTTTTTCTTAAATGCTACCAAATTTTTTATACTTATATACAAAATGGCTATGCATAATGAACCAAAATAATTGTTCTTTAAATAACGCCTAATTTTAAAACTAGTTTTATATAAAAGAAAAATTTATTTTATTTTAAATTACAAAGCTTTATAATTTTTCAAGGAAAGTATTGTAAGATTTTGCTCATAATTTAGCTTTCCATATTTTGTACATTGTTTTATAATTGTGTGTAAAAATTTTGTATCTTTAAGGAATACTTTAAAAAATGTTACCTAAATAAAAGTATTTATTCCAAGATTTCAAAAATTACTTCCATGTTTAGTTAAAAATAAAAAAAAACAATTTTTGGGCAAAAACTTATTGTTGTAGTTCTATCAATATTAGGCATACAAAAAAATCTAAGTTCACTTAGAAGTACTGAAATATATATATATCACAGAAACAAGTAATCGTAATTTAGGTGCTTTACTTTTTGGAGCATGTCCTGGTACCCTTAAAATGGATTAGTCAACCATGAAATATAAAGGACTTCTGAAAATCATATAAGATTATTGGAAAACGTATAAATCTGGGAGAACTTGGAAGTCATATCTTATATCAAAAAGGGGAGTATAGTGGGTGAAACGTATGATGCCCAAATATGTGTGATGTATACATTTTTAGATTATATATCCTACTATTTTTATCTGAACAAATCCTTCCAAGAGCGGATCTTTGGTAGAGTTCTTCCGATCCAAATTGTAACAGAAATTCCCTAGAATATACGAGTATATATGTTTTCAAATTCTCAGTAAGTCTTCTCTCTGAGAAGTGCACCGACGTAGAAAATAATCCAGGTTTTGGATTGCAGAAAATTCTGAGAACACAAAATACATCTAGAATCGGAAAGCTGTGCATATTCTCAAAATCCTTACTACTCTTTAATGATGTATTGTTATAAATTTTTGAAATATATGTTTTTAAATGTAAGACTTGTAGAGATTTATGGTGTAGAGATTAAAATTTTGCAGGACTGAATTTAAAAAGAAATAATTTAAATAAATTTTAATTTTTAATGCATTTTATGTAATACAAAAAGAGAGTATCGCATGTGAAATTATAAAATTTTCAGTCATTAGTCTTATTAGAGAATGTTATTTCTTTCAGTTTCAGCTCATTATTGATACAAATGCATGTAAATGTTTAAATTTCTTTAGTAACTGTAATATATAAGTAAAAATTGAATAATAAAACGCATTTAGATTCGGCGAGCTTATTCCTTAGAATTACTGATATTAACATCTAAGGATATAGGTATATTTTAAATACTTTACCAATTAATTTCCAATTAAGGTATCTGACTACGTTCGGAACCGTGATTTTGCAAAAGCGTATAAATGGATAATATTTATGATATTTAGTGTCACTTATATTAGAAAATGTATATAAAATGGTTTTAAGAATAGTATTACAATAAAAAATTATTTAAGTACAATATTTTGACAAAAAATGAACATAGAAGGACCCATTTTCAAAGCATTCTCAATGGGACTTTAATGACCAATCAATCAATCAATCAATCAATATTTAATTCATTTATAAATTAATTTAGGATAATACATTTATAAAATGCTTTGTCATGATAAAAATGCATTACGTCCTTATCATATATTTTTCGTTTAATTATTGAAAATTCTTATAAGCTTTCTGTGCAGCTATTTCAAATTTATTCCAAACAAGTAATGTAAAAAAAAATTAAAGTCAATTCCTACTTAAGTCAACAAAGAAAATTTTTATTTTACTTATTTTTTATTAAATAATTACAATTCACATATAAATATGCATATACATATGACAGAATCACAGTATTATAAATGGCATTTAATTTTTATTTATTATCATTAAAGTATCGTATTGGCATCCGAAACAATCGTGTATATAAAATTTCCTTTCAACTGAATGCTTTAAAACGTGAGAAAAAAAAGTCGCCAAAAATGACGCCAACGCACCTGTATCTGTAATTCTGTAAATAATTAGTTTTAGTCAAATAATTTTAATTAATTATGATTAAATTATCGCATGGTCACCCCAAACAATCGTGTATATAAAATTTCAGCTCAAATTGTGTGCTTTACAATGTGAGAAAAAGAACCTTTTAAAGTTTTGACGCAAGTCGCCATAAATGATGCCAATGTGCCTGTATTTGTAAATGTTTGGAGAATCAGTTTTAATCTATTAATTTTTATTAATAATAATTAAATTACCATATTGTCATCCAAAATAATCGTGTATATAAAATTTCAGCTCAATTGAGCTCTTTAAAATATATTTTATTAACGATTGAAAATTTGAACAAAATACAATGAGATTGTGAACTAAAAGTAGAAATTGAAAAAAAAAATCTCCCTAAGTGTTGATTAGCTAATCATCTTTGCGTAAAGTTGCTCAAAACTAGGGTAAAAAGTTAGACTGCTTATTAAACGATTCCAAAGTGCTTGTTCTGAGCTGAAGAACTCGGTTCTAAAAATGAAAGCTTTTTTATTCTTTTTTCCTTTAACTTTTCGAAACTTTCAGAAATCTCGTCTTGCTTCTAGGAAAGTAGAATTTATAACGCGAAAAAAAGGAACTAAAAATGATTGCCCTTCCTTGACAAGCAGCAAAGTCAAGAGATCTCATGATTCATGTTTCATGACATTCAAGTGCCCATTACACAAGTAGTACCAGCTCTAAGAAGAATATTATCTTTATTTCTTCTTTAGCTTTTGTGCTTGTCCACGAGATTTACCACTGCGCTTGCAAGAAATATGAGATTTCTTCTTGGCTTGGTTATTGCTCTTGTAATGCTGTAACTACTGGATTCGATCCATTGGATGGGAAGTAACACTCCAAATTGCCGGTGATCTTATAACCTTTGTGTGCATTGCGATAAAATGTCGCCATCTTTCTATTGGCTTAAGAGGTCATAAGTATACATGATTTCATTTTTCATTTAAATAAATCCACTAAAGTATGAATCCCGCGGATGCAATAAAACTTTATATTGTAAAAGAATAAGCATGTGTTACACACGTATTATTTATTACTTTGTTATTTACTATCTTTTACGTCTTTATTTAGTGCTTTAAATAATGCGTGGTGGAATACGTATCTTTAAAATGATATTAAAAGGTTTTAAAGCTGTATTAACTCCTTAAGCGATCATTTTTTTGACCAAAATGTTCCAAAAAAGGCATATTTTATCATTTCATATAAATAATAATGCTTAAGAGAATGTGAAAATGGAAGAATTTTATTTAAACTTTCAATTTTAAAGTTTTTCACATTATTTTTTTGTTTTATAATTGTGGAACACAGGAAACCCTTAATGTTTTCTTTTTAAAATACACTCCGCATGCAATGAATATTTTCTTATACATCTTAAAAGTATTTCTCTCATACTTGCAAAAGTATTTCATGTTCGTCTCTTTTTTTACAAATGGTTGAGGATTTTGTGTGGGTGTGTGCGTATATATGTCCATACAATTTGAAACTTCGTGTAATACTAAGTTATATATTGCGATGGGGACAGAGATATTATCAGCATTTTTGGATAACTTTTCCAATTTTATTGCTTCTCAAAAAACAAATTGCACATTATTTCTCCAATCCTTGTTCTGTAACGAAAATTTTCAAGAATTTAAATTCCTGTCTACAATGAAAAATCCCCGCCTTCACCACAAAGAAATTTCCTGATGAGAAGCATTTCAGTCCCATGGACAAACTGCATCTCTTAAAAACACTAGCATTAATAATCTCACTATAAGAAATAAAAATATGAGCAAATCAAAGATAAAGAGAACAAAATATCAGTGTACGTGCAGTGTACGAACCTGTTGTGACCAGCTTTAGGTAGCTCGTACGGTGCACGGGCAAACCAGTTAAGAGGTTAAATAATACTTACTACTTTAATGCACATTACTTTTATTTATTATATACATCGTACACACATAATATTTCTCACAAGCAAATAATTCTAGCTCTATTATATCATTATTCTATTACTCTATTAAAAGAATAATTTCAAACAAATGGAAATAAAGTATGCGAATAATATTTTGATTGATCATGTTTATCATAACAGTGTGTTTGGTTCTCCTAAAAAATTACTTAAAAATGGCAACTATTAGTGAAATTATTGGCATCCTTATTAAAATATCAAACAATTGTAATTTCTGTATCATAAATTACGGATACGATTATTATTACGAGCGACTCTTCTCATAAATGTAATGTTTTCAGATGTAGAATCTCATACATTTACACTAAGAGTTAAAACATTTGTAGAATTTGGGAGTACCAAATTAAATAAAAAAATACTTTTAACTTAAAATGTTGCTACATGAAAAGTTTCATTAAATGTAATGGATTTATTTGAATTGATTTTAATTCATGACACACTTTGAAATAAAAATAGGACTATTGGCGATGGAGCCTAAATAAGATAGAAACAAACCTCTTACGTTTGAACTCGAATTCAATAAAAAAGATGATATTTGAGTTGATTATTATCGTTTTACAAAGAAATATCTTTAATACATACATAAATAAACTCATGGCGAATCTATTGAAAAATCCCCATAATAACTTTTATATTAGTTTATTAATGACAAAAGAAAGAAAGATTTAAAAAAAATTCAGCATTTTAAACATTGAAGTGAATGTAATAGAATTAGTGAATAATTATTTTACATGTAAAAATGGTTAGATCTCTATTCTAGACAAGATTTAATAGAATATAAACGGGAACTAACGACGTTTGTAGTTAAATTTTAAGAAGATATTTAAAAAGCTAATTATATAATCAATATTTTTAGTAAATGATTAAGCTAAGCAGTTTTTCGAAACAAAAAAAGGTCTATATTATGTTTCTCTCAAAAATGATATAAAAATGATTTAATCCTTTATCTTTACTGCATTATGATTTACTGCAGTTTTTTTTTCATGCAATATTTTTTTTTAATCACTACATTGAAAATTAAGGGATATACATGAAAAAAAATACTCAACTTTAGGAAATTTAACTCGTTAGAGATAAATAATTAAAGATAATCAACTGCAAAATAATTAGTACTTAAAATAAATAGTCAAATAATAAAAGTAATACTTAAAATAAATAGTCAAATCGTTTTCTATGGTCTTAATTTACATACAAAAGGATAAAACATTTACATTAACTATTTTTTAGGAACAAAAATGACAATCTTCGCAATGCGCTGAAAACGCAATTTTTGCTATAAAACTATTCTCCTTCCACTCTAAAGCACTCATCATAGAACCCGTGCTGCCATATATCTTTAAAGAGTGGATTTAAGAGAACTTTCCTGCGAAGTATCTTCAAAGTATTCGTAAAAATGTTTATTCTATGTAATTTTAAAGTGAGTGGTACTTATAAGTACCGTCGGTAGATAAAAGGTTAAAAATTATACTAAAGACTAAATTTTTGATGAATTTTGCTTATAAGTTAATTAAAATCTTGGTACTTTTTAAATATCTTCTGGTGTGGCTGCAATATATTTTTGCAACGTTAAATTAATTCAATATAGTGTGTTAAAAATACCCAAAACTCCCCAGGAAAAAAGCAACAAATTTATTATACCATTACAACAAAATTCTATTTTATCATTGTTTGAACTGTCGAATTATTTATTCTTTGCTGGTTTGGATACAAAGTTAATCCACTTCCGAGAGGATTGTGAAGAATGAGCTTGAATAAGAGCTTTCACTTAATCACCGCAGGATCACTTGGAATTTAGGAAGTTCGAAGAAATCTACGGAATGACATTCTTCTCCCTTTTTTATCTTAATGAGTCCTTTCTTCTTCTTTTTTGTCATTCTTTTCTTTCACTTCTTCAGATTTTCTTTTATATGGATTTGGTAATTTAAATATAGATGTGTCGAAATTTCTTTATTTATATGAATGATTATAGGATTTTCAAATCTTGTGTAATCTATGAAACTGAATGATTTATTAAATAAAACAGAGAATAAAATAATTAATATTGATTTTAATTTGGAAAGCCTTCGTTGAACAAATTTGGAATAGGATTTGTGAAATTTCAAATAAGAAGATCAAATAGATAATTCTGAAAACTTTCAAATATTTCTCGAGTGTGGACAAAGAAAACATTATAAGTAAATACCAATTGTTCTTTGAGAGAGAGAGAGACATTAGTTGAACAATTATAATCTGAGTTTCTACTAACAACGAGGTGATAAAATATAACAAACAAATATTAAAATAAATAACAAGTAAATGTGGATGTAAAACAGTGAATTATATGAAAATAACAAATATTTCACATAATCCACTGTACCTCATAAGTTCAGAATAAATAATACTTGTAAGCATAACATATTTTAATCTTGACGTTAATGCAGTTCTATTAAATGAACTTGAAATTTAAGGAAATGAATGTCTTACAAATTTTATAACAATGACATCAAATATCATCATGAAATCAATTTTAATATTTTATAAAAAAATGAATTGAAACGTTTATGATGACGTGCATTTAATACAGAACATCTTAAAATTTCAGAGCAACACATACACACTCTAAATTTATCTAGATATTTACAATTAATTTATAGATCTAGAGTTTGCAAAATCACGTAAAATCACTACGTACATCTTTTTCATTTTTTAAATATTATAAAGACTAATTTTAAGTTTTTTTTTTTCTATACAAGAAGGTATAACTTTTTTAGCAATATGAGATTTGTAGTGTTATAATTCTGAAACTTGTTCTTTAGACAATGCGAAATGTGTTCATTTACTTTCAGAATATTCGCAGCAATTCCATACATGCAAATAATTTTCGAATAATGTCTTTTTCAAGCTTTTAGTAATATTTTGTAATAAACAGCTAAGAGAACTAGTGAAACACTTTAACATAAAATTCATAGCTCAATTGCTAAAAATATGGTTTCGCAGAAGTTATATGTAGGTACAATTTAAATGCACTGCTGGTGTCCCGAATACAACACTATGAAGGTAACATCCAAATTGCGTAAAATGTATACCACGATAGAATATGCGTCGTAGAAGCAGTATTAGTACCTCAGTGCTAGTGTACATCATGGTCGCTTGCAGCACGACAAAAGAACGTTTTACAAAAGGGAGAGAAGAGTTCCGCTTAAAAGTATTTTATTGCTTTTTCAAGTGGTTGCTTTGCAAGCTTAACTTCAGGATGTCTCGAGAAGGAATACGAGAAACTTCCGAGAACGTTGCTGTATTTGGCCGACAAACTGCAGCTTATGAACATTTCAAACAATCTTTCCTTGAAATCGCTGATCGTGTCTTACAAAATCGAGCAACAGAGATGAGGATCTGTATTAGATGTATTCTGGAGAAAATGAGGGCACATATTACACCAGTTTCGGCACACACGCGTGATGGCTTACATATTTTTTTTACCTGGGGAAGACCAATCTCACTTAGTAAGGGCATAGAGCTATATGTACCAGTCTCCTTTGATGAATTCTGCTTCCAACAGACACAAACCCATTGGACAGCTTTATTTAAGGTATCCGACTTCGTTCGGAACCGTGATTTTGCAAAAGCATATAAATGATAACCTTTATGATATTTAGTGTCACTTAGATTAGAAAACGTATATAAAATTGTGTTGTAAGAATATTATTAGAATGAAAAATTATTTAAGTACAATATTTTGACAAAAAATGAACATAGAATGACCAATTTTCAAAACATTATCCTTTTATAAGAAATACTTCTGTTATGATAATATTATATAGCCTGTATATAGCTTAGACTTCTGTACGAAGGCTGAACTAGAATTTTTGAAATATACAACTTAGAAGTGGATTTACCCATACTTTACTACAACAGAGGGAAGAAATTTTAAGAAAAGAACGCCGATAATTAGTTCAATTGGTAGTAACTCTGAAAATAATGTGAATTTTTCAAAAATCTTAGTTCAGACTCTCTGGAGAAGTCTTTACTTTATATAAGAGCACACACACACACACAAACACACACAAAATATTATTATTATAGAAGCATTTTTTATAAAAGGAGAACGTTTTGAAAAAAGATTATTCTAAGTTAATTTTTTGCCAAAATATTGTATTTAAATAAATTTTTTTGTCATAATGCCCTTAAAATAATTTGATACATTTATTATAATCTAAGTGACACTAAATATCATGAAATTTATCCATTTATGCGCTTTTTTAAAATCACGGTTCCCCAACGTAGTCGGATACCTTAAGAATAGAAGGTATACTTAATATGCATTGCATTAAAATAGTTTAAAGTTTGAAATTTACCCTATTTTGTGGATTTTACATAATAATAATTCACAGAATAAATATTGACAACAACAAAAAAAAATTCTTAAGATATATGCAAAAAAAAAAAAAAAAAATGTAGTATTTAGATTGGAACTTATTTACATTGGAAGAGGAACAAACTCCAGTTACTGGAATTGAACTTTTATAGAAATTCTCATTAACGTTTCACAAGAAGGCAATTTACAATATATTTTAAAATCTTTTGAACAGGTTTTAACATATTAAAAATTTAAATTTTTATTTAAGCTTCTGACCATGTGATGAATAGTATAATGATCTTCGTATCAGACTTCTCTCTTTTAATATATATATGTACTATATATATGTATATTTAACAACATTGACAGATGACTAAGCTCAAGCTAGAGAGGTTTTTGAAAGAGAAAAAAATATTATGAGATAACTATTGTAATTATAAATAGTGTATAACTGCATAGAAACTATTTACAAGCGTACTCTTTCAGAACAAAGGGAAAATGTCATATTCAAATAGAATTATTCTGTCTCATTAAACTTCATTCATACATATTTAAAGTTTATATCGATCAAAATTTGATAGTTATTTTTACCTAAATAATTCCTCCGATTAATCCAAATTATGTTTTTCTTTTAATAAATATGAAATATATGAAAAGCAGATTTTCATATTTCAAAAGAATGTACCGGAAAAATTTTCAAAATTCTAACTTAACTATATCATTATTTATGTTTAAAAGGGAATATTTTTAATGAAAAAAAATGTTCTGAATTATATATATATAGTATAGATATTCCCTTTTTATCTTACGCAGTTTATTTACCCTAATAAATATCAAGAATTACATAAAATATACAGATATTTCTAAGTTTTCTTGTACTGTTAAAGTTAATTGAATTAATCAGACGTGTTCATTCAGTAAATCCATTTAAGTTAACGAGCTTCTTACATTCGCCCCAAAAAAGAAAAGGCAATTTAGGAGTTCCCCGCATAAAAATAAAAGCTGATATATAAATTAACCTCCATCTTCTGAAATGTCGGGAAATATCAAAAATTACAAAGACATATTCAGTCTTTATATTGAAATATTCTTCATTATATTATTTACCGTTTTTTACGCTAAGTGAATTTGGTTTATAAAGTTTTGAAATGAGGTTAGAAACACTTTTTTTATACTTTATTATTTACTGTTGTATTACATTTTTCATCATTTTTATTGATAAAATCTCCAATAAATTACCATAAACCTCATTCATTTTGGTAACCAAGTTTTCTTTATAAAATATTTTCTATCATTTTATAAAAACTCAAAGAATCTGTATTTCATTTAATATTTAAATTCAGAGTAGAAATTTTCACAATTTTTTGAATTTGTTTTATTAAATTAAATCTATGTCTTTGTTATAGATGTTCATTTTTTGTTATTATCAATACCGAAAATAGTCTATTCTTTCGTTGGGAAACAAATGCTAAATAAATAATATGCATTACAAAGAGGATGTTGTAGAATTATAATATTGGCTTTCATTTTAGAGCTTTATTTGATTCATTAATATTTATTTATTTGAAAGAAACTAGCTTGAAAATAAAATGTTCATCTATGAAGCAATACTGCATTTTTAATTTGTATTGTATATTTAAAAAAAAACTAATTGCCTTTCTGTTTCTTAAAATTTCGATTTTAATTTTGGAAATTTACAAAGGCAGTGAGAGAGAAGCAAAATTCTTTAGCAACTCACTCAATATTTTGAGCAAATGATTTTTCCACAATTTTAAGTTCACATTTTGTCTTAAAGACAAACATCTTATGCAAGTTTATTATTACGTGCATTTTGGTGCTTCAGTTTTTATATTTGAAAATTTAAAAAATATTGAAATTAAAGAATAAGTTTACTATGGTTTAGTATCATCTTTTAGAATTTGACTACTTTTCTGAAAATATTTTAGGCTAGTTTACAAACTTTGGTATTACAAACATCTGCAACGAAGTATTTTTTCTTAAGACAATTATATTTTTCATGATATGTAGTTACTTAATGATCTATGTTGGGAATCTTAATAATATATAAGTAATTTAATCGAGAGAATAAGTATTATTTCTTAACTAAACTATTAAATGCGTATACCCCCTATAATATCTAAAAGCTTGTCTGCTTTTTGGATACACCGAACTGGTTTTCTTTTTCTGAATAATGAATACCTCGAATACCACATACAGATGAAATTTTGTGAAACTATTTAAATTGAATATATTTCATTATAGATTCTGATCTAAAATTGTAACCACGAAAATAGGAGAGCAACATGCAATAGTTGTGTTCATCAATGTACTTTATAAACTTAGGAATCTTAAAAAAACCACGGGTAAAATTCTAAATAACCAAGGCTTCTTTACATTTAAATGAATTTTGAAAACCAATATGAAATTAAACTAATTATCACGTTTAAATCCCGAAAACAGTTAAATGACATCGCATTAAATTCGTATTACATTTGCAGGGTCTTAACGATTTCGGGGAACAAGTATTAATTCAAAATTACAACAACGCAACGTAAAATGCAATTTAATAACCTCCTGTACTAAGAAACTTCAGCAGAGGAAGAAATTCTGCACCGACCTCGCATAACTAAGCAAATTATAATTAACATGGAAGCTAGGATTTTCAAACAAGCTTTCCTTAGAAAACAGTGAAGAACCAGGAAAACGGCGAGTGTTTCTGGATAACCGCAAGGTGACGACGCTAATTGTTATACGTTAGTTTAAACTAACGGTGCATGCAGAACGCAATTTCATGCTCAGTTTTGTGAAAATGCTTCTTCCTATCAAGTTGTAAAACGTTCGATTAAATCAAGCAGGAGGTTGGAGCTTACTGCCTAGTAAAATGTGAACGGCATGCAATAAAGTACTGAATCTCCTTAGGTAATGTGATAAATATTCAAATTGATGCATTTTTTGTTTCAAAGATTGACTTGGTAGATTAAGGAGGAAAATTAATGAAGCTGAAGGGTTTGGATTGAAGTTTTTTCAGTTTCCCTTTTTTTGGAATTATCATAAAGAAAAAGTGGGTTATGTGTATTCAGTAGAAATATTAAACTTTTTTTCCCGGTACTTAGAAAAAATGATTTTTTTTTTTAAAAAAAATCTTTTTTTTGTTTTAGTTAATGAAAGATAAATATAAAATTCTTGTTCTTTCTGAATGAGAAATATATTCTTTTAAAAACCATGAAAAGATTAAACGAAGATTTTGAAATATTATATAGATAATATGTATATATAAATATATATGTTTATATTTCTATATTGTATAGCTATAGTTCTCTTTATGCTTATTTAGGATTATTATTATTGATTATATATAATATAAGAATAACAAAATATCTGATATATCTGAGAAAGGAAAAACTCTGAAATCAAAAACGAAGAACAATACAATATATATAGTATATATACATATCAAAAGTCAATAACACACGCGTTTATATATGCATGAGTTTTTTTTTTTACAAAAAAAACACACATACACCTTTATATATGCACGAGTTTTTTTTAAAAGAAAGACATACACATATTTATATGTACATGAGTTTTTTTTAAAAGACACTCCTACATTTATATATACATGAGTTTTTTTTTTTAAAAGAAAGAAGTGTGATGTATTCTTTTTTTTTAAATTATCAACGATAAAAACCCTTTTAACATATTGTTAGCAAAATACAAGATAAAAAAAAATTGAATGAATAACTAAATTTCAAATATTTGAAATATTTTACACTTCAATTTCTATTTTGTTTATGTTTAATTTGCATTTAACCAGTATGTAACTGATTAGCAGCTATTTCCTTGTATAAATAAGCATTTCATATGTTTTTAAGATTGAATTTCATATAAATATTTGCTTAAGATCACAATGTTTTTAAAAAACTCTACAGTAAAAATTCTTATCGTTTTTTAATTTCAGTATTTTCTTTACATTTTTACATTTTTTATATTATTTTTAGATCAAAACAGATCTTAAGAAATTAATCTTATATTAAATACAAACTATATTTGCATCACACTTAAAATCAAAGAACTCCTTCAGCAACTATATTTCAATTGAGTTTTGAGAAGAAAAACTCCTCAAATTTTTTATCGTGAATAAATATTTACAACTTAAATTTTACAGAAACGTATCCTTTGTAAATATTATGCTCGAAAATTGTCAATATTTGTGTAGTCTTACAAGTAGACTCAACTGTAAACGGGAATATGCAATAATGCTTTCTTTTTCCTGATACAAGATCAAAAGAATGGCAAATTTTAGTGAATAATAAAAATAATTAGATCTTTAAAGATGTAAGTATTTATTCTTTAGTAAAAATTAAATAACTTTTTTTCGTAATTTCAGTGATTTAATGTTTTAAATTTCAAAACTGAACAACACGCATTCATTAAAATGTTTTTTCAGCTGATGTTGGAAAAGGTATTTAAATGGAATTAATAAACTATAACTTGTAAGCATTCGAGTAAATATAGAAATTTTAATTATTGATTCTTATATTCTTATTTCTCTTAAATCGAAAAATGTTTTACTCGGTAAAATAAAAACAAAACAATATTCAGCATCCGACGAGGGCTTGAATTAAAATTAGTTCAAGACTAAATTTTGTAGCGAGAGCCACCATAAAATAGCTCTCTCATATTAGGACTTGCAGTGTCTACAAAGGTTTAGTTGTCAAAACGAGAAGCCATTAAAAAATCTTCAAAATTATTTGAAAATTATATATATATATATATAAACTAGCACCAAAAAATTTTAATAAACTAAAACACAATTGTGTAATAAGACGAGGAAGTGACTCAGAGAGATAAACTGAAAAATAAATTTTTGGATCATTACTGAACGATTGTACGATGACACAGGATATTTTATATTAATTCTTATTCTGCAACATCAAAATTGCTTAAAAGCATCATTAATATTTATTTCTGTGCCCTTTAAAGCTATGTTCCAATAATTTATTTTTGTAAAACTGATTACAGATATTAAAATGTATTCCAACACATCTTCGTTTTAATTAAAGTTTATAATTGCTTTCGCTTTAATATCTTGATCAACTTTAAAAATTACATTAGAAATGAAAAAATCCCTTTTATAAGGAAATAAAAAAATATATATAACAGTAGATACAAGCATGTTCTATAGATATCTCAAAAGTAGTTTAAAATTTGTCAGAAAAAAGAGATTAACTTATGAAATCCAAGCAACCAAGTAATATTTAAATGTGTAACCGATAGCTAATTTGTTTAATTTTAAATTATATTTCAGTATCAAAGAATATGAAAAGTAGACTAAGTCACACAGACAGTTTTTCTCAAACTGCGGGGCTCACCCCCCCCCTAAGGGGCGTGATAACCCTACAAGGGGGAAATGAGCATATAGGAAATAAAAGGTGTAAAAACTAATTTACTGGAACGAAATAAACACAAAATACTTTCTGACATATAACAAATACGCATTTACACTGATATAATTTATATATATCAGCTGGCGTATTACTTCATCAAAAACAAAAGTTTCCACTTTCATACGTTCATTAACTATCTGATCCTATAACTAAATAAAAAAAAACATTTTGTTTGATTTACTGTAATGGTACGATGAGAGATTATTTTTATTACGTTTTCTTTTCAAATCTAAAATACTACTCTTTCAGAAAACCAAACCTCAAACCCAGAGAAAATTTTTATGAAGATAAAAAATTCATCACTGTTATTATTATTGAAATGCTGTACATTAGCTGAGAAAAAAAAGGAAAACTTATTCACGTTTCACTCAGGAAGCAGATTTGCGTCGGTCATTATCGTTTTCATCGTTTGACTTTAGAACTTATTAATATGATTAGTTTTGTTCTAGAATGATTATTTAGCTAAGATTTATTTTTATGAGTATTCTGTAACATGTAAATCATGATGAAATACGCGTTTTACACAATTCATTTTTTAGAGCTAACATCCATATTTTTATATTGAATACACTTTTAACACGGGAGCTGTCACATGGGGCTCAAATTCAAAGGACAGCTAAACTACAATAATTTGAACAAAATATGACGATTTTGCTTGCAAGTATCATTCCTGTTATGTCAGTGAAAAGTATCTGAGATTTGTGTCCTTCATTAAGGTTACGTACCTTTGAAATACTTTAGTTCAGTTAATAGATTTTTTCTCAAATTATCACAGAAAAATGAAAAGTTCTTGAAAGTAGGTAAGTATATTTTCTCTTAGTTAAATTGTTAACTGGAATTGTGATTTTTATCGTGAACAATAAAAATAATTGTAAAAAAAAAAACCCGAAAAACATAGGGGTGACTCAGTCAACTCTCACGATTTTTTACGTTAGCATCGAGTGCGTACCTGCTCTCCCGGGTTAAAACATTTTGAAGTCTTCTCGCTTTAAATATTAATGCCAAACGTGATGGATATGATAGAGAGCAACATAGACTAGACTCTTTTTTTCTAATGACATTTATACTTTTAGAATTGGATGATGGACAAAATAAATTTTTAATTAAACGTCATTTTGCAATCTGTTTCAGTTTAAAAATTAGAGAAAAGAAAAATAACAATAATTATCCTATTACTTAAAAGTAATTTGCTTAAAATAAATATTTCTTAAAAGTAACAAATACAAAATTTAACACTATATTATTAATTTGTACGGTTTAGAATTAAGATCGTATTGTAGCTTTAGCGCCAAAGCGCATTACTATTGTATAAGGAAGGGGGGGGGGGTGCGATAAATATTATGATTGAAAATTGGGTCGCCAACAGAGAAAGTTTGAGAAGCACTGGACTAAGTGGATGAAGTACAAAAATCTCAACATATTTTGGAAGAACACATACTTATATACATATTTTTTGAAATTATTATTTTTAAAAATAAAATTAAATCATCTTCCTTGATAATCAGTAATAATACAGAAATAAAAGTACTTGAAAATCATGTTTCTCAAAGATTATTTTTAAGTAAAAACAAAAATCCATGTACTCTTATAATTAGATCACAATTGTATTTTTGAATTTAAATGTACACTCTTGCTGAAAAGATATTTAATTTTATAAAATACCACAATATATTATGAATCAAAAAAGAAATACTGTTAAGGTATTGCATTTATAATTTATTCAGCTTTATAACATTAAATAAGAACTAAAATGTTGAGAGAGAGGGAGAATAACATTTGTTATATTACTATATTCCTATATGTAATACGCCAAAAACTTGCATTTGAACTTTAGTTTCTCTTTTTGTTCTATTCAACAAAACTCAATTTAATGCAAATCTTGTTATTTGAATAAAGCAATATCAGGTTTTGAAGAAAACCGTAATTTAATTTATTTAGAATTTCTTTGAAACCTTATTTCTAAAATGTCCCATATATTTGCAAAAGATGGTTTTCCATTTTAATTTATTTCCTTATTTGTACTGAAATCTGAACTCAATGTATGTTTGGATTAAAAAAAACTTCAAATCTCAAGGAAGCGCAACATTTGAAACAAATAATAAAATTGTGTTTCCTCTTTCTTTCAAGAAACAAATCTGCGATGTAGTGTTTTGCGAATAAGGAAAATAAGTAAAATAAATCTGAAGATCGTGCTCAAAGCGTGGTATTGAATGGTGTATGCATTATGCACGCACATGCAGTTTTCTGGTGTCGTGCTGCTACCCGAAACTCGATTTAGATTTCAAAATTCTAACATAAACTGGAAATCTGAAAATATGTCGTGCACATTTTTGCCTCATTTTTCACTCCATCCTATTTCTATCTTAAGAGCTACATATGTCAGAAACCCTCAAACTTTTTCGGGTTAAAGAGAATAAAAGGAACAAAAAAAGAGAGAAAAGCATTTCGACATTTGAATCTCTCTTCTTTTTTTGTTGACTCTATTTACTTCGAAGAAAAACGTACCGAAGAGGAAAAGAGAAATTGAAGGGGGGGGGGAGAAAATTAAGATAAAAAGTAAAGCATAAAATCTGTATGAAAGGAACTTTTTTTTTATCGGTTTGCAGTTTTTGTGTCACAAGATGTATTTATCCTTTAATACAGAAGTTGTTTTACTGGAAATAAGGCGTCTGTGACGTACACTAGCTGTGACACCCATTTGACAGTCACTTTAATCAGAACTGAAACAGAGCGAGGAGTTAATACACATTAAAATTTGGCATGGAACTAAAAAAATTCATATTATGTTTTGAAAAGTTTGCAGTACTGATTTGAATTAAATATTTACATTATTAAGGGCACACAGTACGATTCATTTGACAAAAATCGGTCAAAAATTCAAAGGAAATTTGTTTAACCCAGCGTTTCTCAAACTGGGGGGCGTGATAACTCTATGAGGGGGGAGTGAGCATTTTGAAAAGTCGAAAACAAAAGATTATTTTAAAAATTATAAATTTACTGAAAGTAAACAAATAAAATACTTTGATAGAATAAAATATAAAATACACATTTACACTCTGATATAATACACTTATAAATGTATCAGTACAGTGCAATGTATTTTATTATTAATTTAACAATATTAAGTTAAAAACAAGTTTGATAAATGTCAGTGACCCCATGGACTTGTATTAACACTTATTTTGATAATTTATACGGTTTATAATTAATTCTTTAGCTGCCGATTTAAAGTTACGTGATTGGTTCCCCAATGCCACCCTTTTCCACGTAGGCGCGCGTATTTTGATGTTTCTTTGGGGGGGAGAGGAGAAAAGGAATAAATAAACAAATCCTCTGAAATGAGTAAATCCCTTGAAAACACTGTCAAGGTCCTTTTACTGCATTTCAAAGCCTTCGGAATAATTTTATGAATAGTAGTGCACAGAAAATATCGTACTTCGGAAAGACGTATATATACGTGCAGAAAATTAATGTTTTGGCTGAGTGAGACCTTTATATACGTTGGTAGCATATAAGAGGGTAAAATAGCGTTGTAGTTTTAGTGTCAAATTATAGTATTATTGAATTCAATAAATTGTTATTGTATGGAGGGGGTGCGATGAAAATGATGATTGAATATTGGGTTGCGAATATTGAAAGTTTGAGAAGCACTGGTTTAACCTAAATTATACATTATAAAATTTTCTATAATTTAACAAAATATGAAAGATCTAAGTTTTTAAAAAAAAATAGAATCATGATAACTTTTATATTCATTTTTATTCACATCCCAATGGCAAATAAAAACTTTAAGCGGATGTATCTCAGAAAGAAAAAAATATTTAATTTATTTTCATTTAAAATTCTAAGGCTTTTTCATTGCATTGCACCTAATGCTTTGAATTTTTCCCCCCTATTATTAATAGTACATGAAACAAAAGTTGGTATGCATTTTTGATTCAAAGCAATACTTATTTTTTAAAAAAATAGTTAAATTTAGAATTTACACATATTTCAAGGAATTTTCAATTAGCATTCAGTTAAGAAAAAGTATATTTTACGTATATCAATCATTGTCGCAGTAAACTCATACCAACTTTTGTTATACATAGCTTGAAGTATTTGTATAAATCAAATTTCCTGTGTGTACGTCAATTATTGTAGCAGGAGCAGCATTTTCAAATGCGTTCGTAAATTTTAAAACCTTTCCTTAAAAAATTAAATGATTAGTGTTTTGTATTATTTTTAGAGAAGAAAATGTGCTTTAGTTAATCGATATACAATGGTCACAAGCAAAAGAAAAGATTGTAAAAACCATTAAATCAAAGATTTTTGTTTAAACTGTACTAACGTACCTTAAGTGTGCAATCAAATTTCAACGTTTGAACATTGCAAATAATTACAGTTGATTTGTCAAATTGTGAGATAGTGGGATACCTCTCTCTTTTATTTTTTATGTAAATACGTTCCTTCGAAAGTAAGGTATAACTTTTTTTGAATAACAAGTTTTCTTAGATTTTTAATTTGAAAATTACAATGGACGAAGTAATTAATTTAAATTATTATATATACTTGAATTAAAATAATGTCTCTAAAAATTTAAGAAAATTTAAGTACTCGTTAATTATGCAGAAAATTTGAAAATAAGCGGTTTATGATTTAACATTCTGAAAACTAATTTGAACTTACCAAAAGATGAAATTATTTATAAATATGTTTCGTGATAAATATTAGATTTATTTAACAACATAATTGCATAATTATGTAAACTAGAGAGAGAGGGAATCAAAGAACTTCCAACTTCACTGCAAGGAATAGATAACCTGCTCATTAGATTTGAGTAGAAAAATAACAGATTTTCACAAGCTTTATATTATTTAGAGTAGATATTCCTTTTTTTTTAGATTGAAATTAGTGATTCTAACTTCTGGTGATTGTGTGTTTTACAGTATTTTACTTTACTGTACGCTATGCAGATTCAGTTAAACTCACGAAATAATTTAAAGGCTCTTTTAGAATTTGGTATAATAAAGAAGAAAATTTGCCAATTTTTTGAAAATTGAGATAGTCTCGAATTAATTTTGTCTCTCATTTGGCTTTACTAAATGAAGTTTTAAACCTTGTTTCTAATGTAGAAAGGTGTATTCTAAAATATATCAGTAAGATTAGCTACTCAAATGTGATACTTGTGGCTATAAGCAATATTTATTTTATTTTACTTCATATTATTTAAAATAAAAAACAAGTATATGTTCAAACAAGTCTTCCTAGTATATGTTTTGTTTGGGAATGTATAGAAAAATACATAGCAATTTTTAGAATTACATCTTTATAAACATTTGTATATTTAAGAGGTAGTTAGAAAGAAATTTATAATTATATACCTAATTTTTTAAAGTCGAATGCAAGGAATCTACACACAAAAAAGAACTGAACTATAGCTGAAAATATTGCCTGTAAAAGTGAAACTGTTTAAAAAGAAGTAAATGATTTTATTACATTTGCATATACAGTTATTTGAATCCATTTAGCTGATTTATTTCATGAGTCAAAACATCTCTTTTTGGCAAATTTTGATTTTATATACGATTTTCTAGAATTTTATTTGAAAGACTTTAATTTTAAATTTTAGAGTAATGTTTTGAAATTAATAAAATAAATATGTTAAAACTTTCAGAAATTTTTATTGTTTCAAATGACTTTTTATCATTTTCGAAAAGATTATACCAATCATCCACTCTCTGGAGATATTAATGCAAAGTAATTTTAAGTTAAGACTTTTTTTAGAAAATATGACTTTTTTATTCATGTATCATCACACTCCGTAATGTGATAAAGTAAAATAAATTAATTTTATTTCTAGTGATGTGTGAAACAATATCAATATAATATCAAAGGTTATGTTATTTATATATGTATATAGACCTTGTTGTTAGCTGTAATATTTAAAATAAGAAATTACGCATTTCTAAGAGAATAAATTAGAAATATTTAATATTATAAAAGAAATATGTAGAAACTTTCAAATATATACAGAAAAAGTAAAAAAATTACTTCTTAAAGAGACTTATTTTGATAGAAAATATATAAAAAAAACTGAGAATACGGATATTGCCTTCAAATTGTTTTTGCTATTAATAAATGTAAGAATAAATAAGTAATCATTACTTCTGGGAAAATAATTTATTAGGTAACAAACAAAACTTTAGAAGAAACTCATTTAGGGAAAACGTGACTCAAATAGAAAACAGTAGATAATAAATAATATACTTTTTTCCTTCATGGAAGTAAAGTAATTCGTGTAATTTCTCTTTTTAAAGGAATTATTTAGATTTTCAGAAAGCATCTTCTTAAGTGATAGGTAAAGAATTAGTAAACATTGTTTTTTGTCAATGATATTTTTTTACAAATACTTTTGACTTTTATTTCCTGTAAAAGTCATGAAATCTCATAAGTTTCAAATTTTATACAATAAATACTTTTGAATTATTATGAGAGATAAAATATTTACTTCCACTTGTGCATAATTTAATATAGTAATATCATAAGATATTAATGAAATAAAATTAAAAACTTACCATGTACAGATATTCACAAAAATGACTGATTTAAAACTCAACTATTTATTGGTATTTTTATTAATAGTATAAGAAATATTTTTTACTCTTGGTTTCGCGTTGTAATTATTCCCTTCATATTTGTGGGAAAAAAATATTTACATGGGAAATATGAAGGTTTCCCACTCATCTTGTTTAAAATCATGGCTTATTGGAATAGTTACTACGTTACATAGAGAGTTTCCATTTTGTGCAAAGCTTAAGGTATCGGACTATCTTAAAATCATGATTTTTTTCAAAAATTGACAAATTTTTTTTATGATTTTATTTTATAGGACATCATATTAGCTTAATAAAAATACCAAGTTTTTTTTTATTTTCCATTTACTAGAACAAAATTTACAAGTGTCTTAGTAAAAGCAGATGCTATAACTACACAAGATGTCAAACATTAAAATGCGTTTTATTCGAAGTTTGTTTTTTGCGAAAAGTTCAAACGGGGACAGCTATTGCTCAAAAAATTTTGATAATAATGCGCTGAAATTTGTTGCCTGTGTTCTGTAAAACAGAATTGTTTTGACCTTCAGATTTATCAATCACTGTTTTATTTCAAAATTTACAGTCCCTTATGTGAATATATTCACTGTCTTTTTAAGCAATTTCATATAATCACTAATATAAAGTGTGCTCTAGTTTTTGTAAAGATTAAAATATCTCTTATCCTGAAGGTCATTTCAAACATGAATAATAAAATAACACATCAAAATTGAAAAATTGTGAATTTTCTCATAAAATGTTTGTTCAGAGCGGGCCCCGTTTATATAATTTTTTGTACACATTTTTACCAGTTTTTTCCCATTTTAATAATAATAAAAAAAATTTCTACTTTCAATTTTAAGATTTTTTCCTTAAAATATACTAAATAAATCTAAAAATCACAAAAAAATCCCCATATTTTCATTTTTTCAAAAAAAAGTTGTCGCAAGTAGTCGGATACCTTAAGACATTTTAGAATGGAGGCTCTCACAAATATTTTTCAATCATAAGTCCATAGCTGAAAATTCCCTTTCTAAAACTCCCAGTAGTTGTCCCAACGATGCCAGTCCCTCTACAAATTACCAGAATAGAATATATTTAAGACAAATGAATTCTTGAGAAGGATAGTCATTTATGCTCCGGAGAAGGATGTTCAACCGGTAATATTGATTAAGACGTGCACGTCTGATAGAGCTCTTGATGAGTGGGAATGCTCACCTAACATTCCAACAACCAAAACATCCATCACTCTGCTCTCTGCTGGCCGTCGTCCAACATCCAGGACGCTCGAGAAAGGGGCTTAATTGGAAAACTGAAGGACGCTCAGCGTGCACGGCTAATTGTGACTCGCAATCTATTGACCACACCAGAAGGAGGTGGAGCTTGTGCTGGAAAGGATTTATTTCTTCTCAGGATTCAAGATACTCCTCAGTAGCGATAAAGAGGTCAAGAATACGATGTTCTCCTTGTTAAAGGTTTTTTTCTTCCCCTCGGAAATCCAGAGTTTCTTAAATTGTTTGTTTCTTTTCTTCTTACGAGGATGCTTTAATCGAGCTTGGGAGAAAGCGAGAGCAGAAAACGTGATTCCCAGAAATTCCTCCTGGATGGGATGAGCAAGAAAAAATAATAATAAGAGAGGAGATATAACTACGCTGTCTCCCAGAAAGCGAGGAGAAGAGTAGCAGTAAGAAAATCAGGTTGTTTTATGAGGGAGAGATGCATCATGAGCTCAGAGACGTGTTAAAATTGCCAGAAGAATGTTCCAAGTCATGCAAAGATGCACAAAGGATTGAGTGTTAAAAACAACAAAGGATGCAATGTGCGGTAAGGAAAGATAAGAATAAAGAAAGAGATTTGTGTAAAACAAAATATCTTGTCATTTCATTGTGTGTATCTTTTTTTAAGAAAATGTAAGTGCTCAGCGTAAAGATCATAATGCCACTCAACAAAAAAATCAAGGAAAAATACTTCTTAAGCAACTTTCGCAAATATTGTTCGCCATCTGAAACAGTTGTGCTATACAAGTTACAGTATTATCGTTATCGTACTATAAATATATTTTTACTCATTTTGTATTGGTGGTTATAAAATAAACAACTTTTTGGTTTTGATCTAATTGTTCTCTCTTATGAATTATTTTATTCTATATTTTTAGGAAATTATAAAAGTATTATTCTTTTTTATTACTCACGTTATGTATTCAAGTAATACGTCAATACTATAACTTTCTGAAATTATAATTCATGAGTTACGAAACTCACAAATCAGCGTAATCAACAACAATCAGTTATTTATTCATTTTAAAATTTTAAGTTCAATTTAATTTTTTTATAATGAAAAGTGTTATTAATGCAATATACTCATCTCATTTAATCTTTCGTTTTTCTGAACTATCTGTCAATATGTCAATTATCTCAATAAAAGCAATTTTTATTTAGTTTTATTTATTTGTAAATATTCATGTTAAAAATATTAATATTATTCATGCATTCTTTTTAGTTACTATAATCAATTTAATTTTATAACCAGAGTGAATTATATTGTACAGAAGGAAAAAGTAAAGAAATTTCACATTAAAACTGCAATCATTTAATTTTTAACATTTATTCAAAATATATATAGCACTCATAATATCTATTTTATAGTAACTGGGAGGGGTAACTAGAGGGGGTTGGGCTGTCCGCCTAACAGTGGATCAACCTCAATTACAATTACAAACTATTCAACTGTGTTCATACTCATTGCTCAAATTGTAAAACTGTAATTTACATGTATTATGTAATTCTATTTATTTGTTCTACTTTTAACAAGAATCGTTCTTGGTACTTCTCTTCAGTTAGATTCATCAATGAAGTGGCATTGTCCAACACTTCATTGATACAGTCTTTAGATTTTCATAATGAGTGAGTGAGTGAATATTAACGTTGCACTGTTCAGCTAACCGAGGGCTTTTGGCGACAGGCAGCGTAATTTTGAACCATGGTCAAGTGATGAGGACGACACCTGAGCTCTCCTAACTACCACACCAATGGGAGGATATTTGAGCTCTCGGCAGATTTAACGTGTATCACTCCCCTACACGGTGGAACTTTAGTGGTACTGGGCTTGAACTCGTGACATGCCAGCCACGATCCGACGATCCGATACCTTGACCACTAGGCTACCGCGGCCACTAGATTTTGATAAACCTGTAGCTCTTGTAGCTTCCTGGAAAGTTGAATATTTAATTCCGTTGATTGTTTAATAAGTCTTCGTATGAGACAATTCCTTTTTCCTCACTCAACAATTCCACTCCAGGAAATTCTTACAATATTTTTCTGTGAGAGCTTGCAATAATGTGGTATCGCAACCGTATTGGTAACATTATATGAAACGAAGCACATGGTTGTCAATTCAGCGCGTACGACACATGCGTAATTGGGGTTACCAATTTGGCTAGTTATCTTGAACGTTGGTATTGTTGCGATAGTGATAAATTTATGACAGCATCACGAAAAACCTTTTTTATGTACAGAAAGAAAGAATTTTTCCTTATGAAGTTTGTAAATCTAAGCTGAGATTGTTTTAATTAATAAAATGAAAAATACATACCTTGTGTATACAGACATTTTATTTTATTTTGGATTAAGCAAATATTTAAGTTAATTTTATACGATTTAGCAAAGTGAACAATCTATACGAACGTCTTTCAAGTAATAAATTTAAAAACGCTGACCTAAAATAATTATCTTTTAATTCTCCAAGGGAACAAAAAATATAGCAAGTATTCATTTTATTAGAAATACTCGAAATATTTGTTCTGCTTAAAATTGAAATTCTCACTCTAGTTTTATAGCACCCTATTTCACTATACCCTCAGGGATCTTTGTTTAATCTTTGAAAAGATGAGTGTTTATTCTGTCTCCTTACGTTAAAAAAAGATATTAATTAAGACACGCAGCATTATCTAAGGGAAAAAATACTCTTGAATCTTAAATTCGAAAGTATGTGCTCACCATTTGTATAATCTGTTTCAGCCTGGGTAAAAAATAAAGTTGTCATATAATAAAAATAAAAAAAGTGTGCATGAAATATTCACAAGGGATTGAAAGGGAAAAATCTTTTATGTGTTTTCAGAACTTATTTTAATTTCATATTTTTCAGACAAATTTGTTGTAAAAGATTATGTTGAAATATTTTTGTTCATTTGGATAAATATCTCAGATTTTTTACCCAGGGTACGCTAATGTATTTTCTTCTATTCTCTTATTTTAAATAATGTTGTCTCCTTATAAGTTAAAGTTAGAAGATAAAATTATACAGAAATGTAGTACTAAACTTTGTTGGAGTATTAATTGAATTGAAAGGAGTTGTAAATTTTAAACAATGTATATCTAAAAGTCTCTTATTATTAGGCATTAGTCAATTTCTACATGAATATAAACAGAAATACACTTCACTGATATTCTGCAGAGTCTCTAAATTTTAAGTTTTGAAGAAAAAATTCCCTTTATATATTTATCTAAGGATAAACATTTTGGAATTGCTGACTTTGATACTTTTA